>VWYP01019096.1:0-28181 GCA_013400435.1 Pycnonotus jocosus | reverse complement strand
AGGCAGCAGAGCCCTCCGCCTCTCCCGTCAGCATCCCTGGAGTTAAAACCTCTCTCTGTTGGTGAAACGCTGCTCCCCGCTAAGGCTGCATCAAGCCAAGAAAAGTTGCTGAGGTTTTGGGTGCTATCTCATGCCAAGAGTGTGTTGGGAATGCTTGTGAGAACCGGGAGTAGGAAAGGGAAACGGGGAGATACTGCAGGAAGAAGATAGGAAGGTGAAGACGTGCTTTTCTCTCCTCCCTTCCTCTTCATGTCTCCTTTTTTTTTTCCCCCTAATTTTTCTACCTCTTCTCTCCAACTTGCCACTTTCCAAGTTTACAATTAATAAATTTTCCTTAGAGGGGTTGTTCTGCTGTCACTGACGCCCCGACCCTTCGTGGTGGAGTCAGCTCTTTCTCACCTTTGCCAGGATGCGCCTGTGCTTCAGGTTTGGGCATTGACCCCACTGTGCCCGGCAGGTTTGGGCATTGACCCCACTGTGCCCGGCAGGTTTGGGGACCGACCCCACTGTGCCTGGCAGGTTTGGGGACCGACCCCACTGTGCCTGGCAGGTTTGGGGATCAATCCCATCTGTGCCCGGCAGGTTTGGGCACCGACCCCACTGTGCCCGGCAGGTTTGGGGACGGACCTGCCCATCTGCCTGTCCCAGCTTCTCCCTCTCTGCCTCTGGCAAAGGGTAAAAGGGGCGTGGGGGGAGGGTGCAGCCACGGGCAGACCCCTCTGGCAGCTTCCAGGGGCTTCAGGCAGAGATAAATCATTGGCAAAAGTGACACTTTTGCTGTGACACTGAAACAGCGAAGGGCTGCTGTGACTGTCGAGGTGACCGAAGCATGAAAGACTAATTTCCAGTCCTGGTGGGGATCCTGACTTCACAGACACGTCTTTAGCTGCTCTCTGAAGACACCAAGCCTCCTTCCCAAGAGCTTGATTAATATTTTTCATGAGAATTCTTGAAATTGTTTTTTCCCCGAGTGCCATCCGTCCAGAATGTGTTTGCTCGAGTGCAGTTTGCTGTGCCCTGTGTGGAAAGCGATGCTCATCACGGTATCTCACCGAGGAAAGCTGCACAGCAGCAGGCAGCCGGAGTGTTTGTCAGGGCTTAAAGCAATAAATACAGCGAGTGAACTTGCTTCTTATGTGCGAAATAAAATGCAAAGTAAGACACGCCAAACTCATTAAAGTATGTGCAGACAATAAAGGCTCATTAAGCATTTCACACAAGGGCGGTGGCAGTGCAGCAGCAGAGCGAGGGGGTCTCTGGAGCACCCCTTTGGGGGCAGGAATATCCGAGTTCAGGGGACCCACGGGAATGCTGAGGGGGGCAGGAGCCTCCATTCCCGCATGGAATGCTGAGGCTGTGGGTGAGCTGAGCAGGGAGTGACGGCTCCTGCAGGGACTGCCCTGCCTGCTCCCCCTTCTCTGCCTGATTTTGGGGGGGGTTTTCTCAGAGGGTCGCAGTAATGAGACCCCCGACCTGCCCTGCCCAGCTGTTCGTGCTTTCCCACGGAGGACACGGAGCAACCCAAACCTGCAGGCAAACCCTCTCCACAGGAAACCTGGAATTAGCCCGAAAACCGCGTTAAACCCTCAGACGTGCCCTGGGGTTGACACCTGGAGCCTGCACCGCCTTCCTGGTGTGCTCTGGGTGTTGCTGCTGCTGAGCCCTGAAAGGGGAAGGAGGGCTCGGGGGTTGTCTCTGCCCCTCCTGTGTGCCGGTATGCTCCACCAGGCTCCCTGAATTAACAAGGAGAGGTAAACTTAGAAGATAAGCATATTCATAGAATCAATAATGTATTCAATCTCTGTCTGCGAAGGCACAGATTGTAAAAGCAGACCCGGCTTGTTCAGATTTGCTCAGTTAGAAAATTAAGTGACATCAAGCCTAACCTTTTAAAATATGAAAATCATCAGAATAGCGTTCTTATTCCTTGCTAACATCCTGCCTCAGACTGCCCCTCTCCATAAGCTACGAAGCACATGGTTAATTCTTGCCTGGGAAGGTGCCAGGGAAGATTTAAATATGAAAGGGAATGTTGCTCATTCAGTAAGTAGGATTCTCTTACTCATTTATTATTGGCAAGAGATAAATCACGGGGAGGTTGGGGCTGGAAGGGACCTCTGGAGGTCACCCAGGCCAACTTCCCTGCTAAAATACCCCATTGCCCTTTGGAAAAACCTTCAGAGGTCTGAGTTTGGGTGTTTTCTGGCAAACCAATACTCTGCAGAGGGCCCTTTCTGGGTGTTCAGGCACAGTCCTGCTCCTTGAGCCTGCCACAGCTCGAATGGGTTTGGCCCAGGCTCTCAGGGGTGCCCAGGGTGGGATTGTTGGGGTGTCTGTACAGGGCCAGGGTGATCCCTGGGGGTCCCTTGCTGTTCTGTGTTTGCCTGTCCTGTTCTGAGAGCCTGGCTCTCACTGCCTAACTTGGGTGGGTTTTAAATTTATACTTCTGTGGAGAGGCTGAGCATGAAATGTCACTGTTTCAGAAATGGGTTGGTGTTGGCTAATAATGCCATGGGTGAGAAAACAGCTGAAATCATTTTTTTTCAAAGGAAGATAAGACCAGGGAAAAAAGCCTGTGATACATATTTTTCTCTGTAAAATTAATTAGGTCAGTGTAATATTAAAAAAAAACCCAACAAACCAAGAATCCAGAAGTCATGCAGTGATTTGTGCTCAATCTTAACTCTGCCCTCCATCTCTCTCCTTTAAAATTCTCTTCGAAGCCACTTCTCTCTTGGTTGCATTTCTCTCTCAGTTCCCCCTCAGCCCCCTTAAATCTCTGCCTCACTTCTCTGAGGTTCAGACACCAAGGATTCATATCCTGCTGTTCAAGTTTATCCTGTTGGAATTTATTTGTAGGTCACAGAACTCACAAATGGTTTGGGTTGGAGGGACCTTAAAGCTCATCCAGTGCCACCCCTGCCATGGCAGGGACACCTCCCACTGTCCCCAATGTCCAGCCTGGCCTTGGGCACTGCCAGGGATCCAGGGGCAGCCACAGCTGCTCTGGGCACCCTGTGCCAGGGCCTGCCCACCCTCCCAGCCAGGAATTCCATCCTAACATCTCACCTCAGTGTCTCCTCTTTCAGTTTTAGGACCCCCAATAATGCCTGTGAGATGAGACTCTGAGGTTTTAAACAACAAAAAGGAGAAAGCACAGCCATAAAGACCTGGAATATTTTATGACCTGTGATGCTTCTGGGTTTTTTTTCCCCTCTCCTGGTTAAACATAACCCACTTTTAAGACCTGACATCTTATTTCTCTTTACAGTTTATCTGATTTCTACTTAAAGGCATGAAACTTCCTCGTGCCTTTACCGACCACAAATCTTTTCCATGATAATCTCTTGTAAAATATGATCATGTTACACTTTTTTCTTCAGTAAATGGGGTGTATTTAGACTTGATCTATGTACCTTGACCTCTCTTTTAAAAAGGGAGAATACCTGCCCCAGTCCCAGGAGCCTCCTGCCTTGCTGCACCCCACATCTGGCTTGGCTGGCACTGGGGGAATGAGGCTGTTCTTACCCTCACCAGCTCCTGAGGTGCTGGAAATATCCCAAGTGTTTGAAATATCCCATGGTACAATCACAGGCCATGTTTTAAGGTATCTCCACGAAGTTCAATTTTCATTTTCTGAGCCTGATCCTGAGTGGACTGATCATTAGTGTTTGCAGGAATTGCCTTTTGATTTCTGACAGAAATGATGAATTGGCTGCTCCAGGTGCTGTAGCTGAATCTGGAGCTTTGCCTGCTCCAGAACGAATCCACCTAAGGATGCAGCTTTAACCAAGATTTCCTCCTAATGCACCTTCCATGAAAGATTTCCTTTGAGCTTTGGTTGGCTTCTGGGATTTCTGCTTCTGTATCTTGTTTTGGGAAGAGATATCAGGGAATGTTAGCAGGCAGAAACCAAATGTGTCCTCTTGCCCAGAGTCCTTGGGAAAGGACAGTTTTGTTTCCTTGTGTCCTGGAAAATAAAAAATCACCATTATTGGAAGGTATCGAGCAGCTCAAACCTAACAGTGATGATTTAACAGGGATAAATAATAACAATATCCATATATCCTTAGAGAAAAGGCACAAATGAGCAAGGAATGCTTTGCTTCTTCGGGGAAAGAGGGAAATGCAGTGCTGGGCTTTAGAGGAATGGGTGTGCTGGTGTCAGGGCTGGGCTCTCCCTGGGCACTGGGAAGTGGCAGGGTGGCAGTGACACCAAGGGCAGGGCTCCCTGGGGACCCTGCTGACCCCCTGGGGCTCTCCAGAGAAAAATCAAACAAGAACAGAACCAATTCTGCTGGGAGAGTGGGAAGTAATTTTATAAAAAGGACTAAATGGAACTTATCACTCTAATTTAATAAATATAATGAAATTTGGAGCATGGTGTTAATTAAGGAAGTTCTTTTATAAATGGTGCAGAAAATTTTTTTTCTCGGTGCTTAAGCTGAGGCTGAAGCCAACCCAGAGCTGGAATCAAGGACACTTTTTATTAACACATCATATTTTAAGTAGTGGGATGAGCTGTGACTGAAAGAGAAGAATTCACCAAGAACCTGGGGCAAGCAGAAAACACTTCCCATTTCAGAAAGATGAAAAGCACAGGGGCAAAAACCACAACCTGGGCATCAGGGGAGGGAGCTGAACACTGAAAGAGGAAAGGAAACAAAGAAACAAAAAAAATCCTCCCAAAATTACAGCTTCAGAAACTCCCTGAGAGCAAGGGGAGGTCTCAATGCTCAAAGAGCTGATTCTGTGTCTCCTCACCACTCCTGGTGGTTCCATGATTTCATTGCTGTGTCCTACTTCTGTGAGCTTAAAAAGCAAGAAAATATCAGATAGCAGCATTTCAGTGGAAAATAAACACCCAAAGCAAAGTTTTCATCAAGCCATTTCTGAACAAAAAAACTTCATAAGCAAACTTGCCCGTCAGAGGTTTCTCTGTGTGTGTTTTGTGGGGTTTTGTTTTAAAACATCATTTAAATGGTTAATTACCAATGCTGCCAAATTCGCCCCCTGTTTTCCATTTTAAGATGCTTTATTCCATTTGGATCCCATACATTTTCAGGGTAATATTTTTCTGTGCTTTAATTGGCCAGAGTCAGTTTTTCCATGCTTAGACTGAATTATCTTGGCAAATTCCAGCAAACTCTGCTCTTCAGAATGAGATTAGGAGGAAACATGAAAATCAGATCATATTCTGTTCTTTTTTAAAACATCCACAGGAACAGAAATTAGAGAAAGGTCAGCCTAAGCAACTGTGATAAAGTACAAAATCTTCAGAAATATGGATTTATTTTCACAGAATCATTGGATATTTCAGAGAATATCCTGAGCTGGGAGGGATCCACAAAGATCATCCAGTCCTGGCTCTGCACAGACTCCCCAAAAATCCCACCCTGAGCATCCCTGACTCTGTCCAAGTGCTCTTGCCACAGGCATTTTGGGTTGGACACCTCCACTGGTGAAAACCAAGGGGTTTTTGTCATGAATTTCTTGTTCTCTTTTCACATCTGTAACTGGCACGTTGCTGCCAAGAATGCCAGGAACAGAAAGTCACTTGGATTGGCACAGTAATTTTTTAAATTTTTTTTTTTACATTAGGAAAATAATTCTGCCTTCCAAGAGACGTTTAATTTAAAAATAAAATTGAATAAAAAAGGGTGGGACATCCTGAAAAATCATAATTCCAGCATGTATCCTGTCCATTCCATCTGAACCCAAGGGATAAAATCCCAGTTTGAAAGCAGGGCATGCCGTACCCTGTGTGTCTTTGTCATCACCAAAACTTGAAGGGAAAAAAATCCCATTTTACTCATTTCACATGAATTGCAGCAGCCTGTAAACCCTGCAGGCTTGGGTTCCCCGCCTTTCCTGCACCATGAGCACCCTTTATTGGATATATTCCTGTGGTTTAATGGTGATGTGGAGCTTTTTCCAGTTGTGCAGCACCCCCAGGACAGCTGCACTGTCAGATCAGCACACAAAAATCCAACATTTTAGTGTGTCACAGCAGGTAGGAAAGGGCAGTGTTCATTCAGGTAGTCATTAATTAAAACAGGGTGTGAGCCAATCAAGTTGTGCTCTGATTAAAGGGGGATATTTTTGGTGCTGTGGTCACTGGGGTTTGTCTGTGCCATTAGAGCAGCCCAGGTTTGCTCTGCCTCTCTGCATCCCATCAGTCTGCAGTTGTTCAGATTTCCAGCACATCCTTTTTTCCTTGAGAGAAACGGGTAATGTATCACTCTCTATAAATACACACGTGTGAAGAGAAGGAGAAACAACATTTCGTTTGTACCAAAGGAGGAAAAAAATCACCCCCCCAGCTTTATCGCTGGCAACAGCCGAGGGAAATTGGAGTTCTTTCATTTTATTCGCAGCGAGACTTAAAAATAGACTTGCAAATTCAGCCTGGAAACTCTTCCATCCTTCTCCAAGAGAGAAAAAGCGCATCACAAAATGGACAAATCAATCCCAATCGCCTCCTGCCCAAAGAAACAGCACCAAACCTCAAGGTGTCTCAGGCAGAGATTCCAAACCAGGAGATGAAAAGCTGAGCAAGAAAACGCTGAGGTCAGGCAGGCTCAACCTTTCTTTATCCCTTTTTTATTTTTTTAATCCCTTCTCTTTCACGCTGCTGGGAAGCACAGGGAAGGGATGAGAGGTGCTGGATCTCCAGGAGCAGTTACAATATGAACAGTTGTATTTACAATATTAACTATTGTATTTCCAATATGAACAATTTTATTTACAATATGAACAGTTGTATTTATAATATTAACTATCGTATTTCCAATATTAACAATTTTATTTACAATATGAACTATTGTATTTACAATATGAACAGTTGTATTTATAATATTAACAATTTTATTTACAATATGAACAGTTCTATTTACAACATTAACAATTTTATTTACAATATGAACAATTGTATTTCCAATATGAACAATTGTATTTCCAATTTCAGCCCAGGAGCCTCAGCAGGTCCTGGTGTGAGCAGCTCCAGCCTCCCTCCCTCCCTGGTGCTGCCTTGGGAAGGCCCAGAGCCACCGAGTTCTGCTCATTCTGGGAAGGTTGGAAGGTAAATGTGGTTATTTCTTACTTGAAAAAATGTATTTGCCACTCCATGATTGCCAAATATCGCCTTTTTTCTGCTCTTGCACAAGCAAGGGCTGCAAAATGCTGTGAAGGGTGTGGGACTCCAGCCCCAGGGGATGCTGTCCTTAGGGAGGAGGTGATTTTGTTGCAAATTTCCCGTTTCCATTAAAACCCTCACAATTAAAACGTTCACATGGAGGTGGTGCAGCCCCAGCCTCTCGGGGCAAGCAGAGCTCTCGCTGTGAGTGGAGCTTTCCCCTGGCTCAGGACTCCTAAAAATCATCGATCCCACTCTCTTTGCAGAGCTGAGAGGAATGCTGTAACTTCTGGAAGCTTTTCCAGCTGAAACGCTTAAAAAAAAAAAAAGAAAAAAAAAAAGGAAAAAAGGATACAGCTGCTTTTGGAAGCTTTGGGGTTCTCTCAAGAGGAGGCTCCATCACAGCCTGAGGATTTGTCACAGGGAATGACAAAGCAGCAAAGTGTAGGGTGAAGGCTTTGGTGAGGGATCACAGAGGGAAGAGCTTTGCCAAGACAAAAAATCTCCCAGAATTGACCCTGCCAAGGAGCAGCTGCAGGCAGGAGCAGCTCGGTTCCCTCTAAAGAGGAATTGGAACTGGAAAAGTGAAAAAGGGAAGTGCTGCTGCCACAAAGAAGAGCTGGAGGGGGAAGTTCTGGAAATGGTGTGCAGAAAGGAGGAGTTACATTTTTAAACATAATGTGTTCAATCCTTGTGTGTGTCACTTTGTCAGAATTAATCTGGGTCCTTCACCCAGGGGAGAATCGTGCTCTGAGGGCAGCAAAGTGTTAATCAGCTCTGCAGAGCTTCCCCCTTGGGCAGGAGCTCAGAGCACAAGGACAAACCCCACATCAAACAAGTCCTCGGTACAAATGAGAAATGTCGATTATTCCTGGGCAGGGAGTTGTCACCCTGCTTTTACATGTCTTAAACTTGCATTCTGATATTTTAGACTGGCCTGCTGATGTTTTAGAGCTCTGAGTTGAGTTCCCACACTTTTTCATGTAAATAAGAAAATGTTTGCATTCTTTTGCTCTGAGAGAAGCATTTGAGTGATGGAAATGTTCACCAATCCAAAAGATGAGGTGACAAACCTTTGGCCAATAATTTATGTACAATGTATATAAATGGAGTCAGAAATGTGAATAAAGAGAATTCTTGCATGCTGACCCCGGACCTGTCCTGCCTTGTCCTTTCCAAACTCCAGCCACAAATGCTGCACCAATAATGCAACAGGGAGTGAGGTTTTAGAGGTGATAAAAACAGGGGATGGGCTAAGTGGGAGTGGGGACAAACTGCTGAGGGCTCTCCTGGAGCCCAGCTCTCTGAGGGATCGTGCTCCAGGAGATTCCCCAAGGAACAGCAACCCCACAAGCAGAGATTTGTGTGAATCCCACAAAGTGCTGGGGTTCTGTGGGGTTTGTGCTGCTCTGGGAGCCCCTGGGGAGGATCCCTGAGGGGCCACACAGGGCAGGAGGATCACAGAAATGTGCACAGAAATGCTCTGAGGCTCTGTGGGGTTGTCCTCCACCCAAGCCAGGCAGAAGCTGTGAAAATGTTTGCAGCATCCAGGGCAGTGAAAGTCCATAAGGACCCAGAAATCAGGGAAGGAGGAAATGGGATCCATTTGTGCCTTCAGCCAGGACCAAAGCCCAGCAAAATCTGCAGGACCTGACCCATGGGACATCCCTCCCTTGGGTTGGGGAGCTCTCTGTGCTTGTGCCACTCCAGGGCTCAGCCCCAAAGGCAGGGCTTGGGTTGAAGAAGGGTCTCAGCTTGTCAAACCTCTGCCCCACTCCTCTGGATGGGCATTGGTTCAGTTTTCTTTGTAAGAGTTTTGATCCTCAACCTGCTCAGGACACTTTCTTTTCTCTGCATTGACAACAAAGTGAATTTCCATCTCCAGGAATGCCTTCTCAGCAGAGGAGGTGCAGTTTTAATGATGTGATAAATCTGATCCATTCCCACATGGAAGAGCTGATCCTGATCTCCATGGAAAGCCTTTCCTGTACTGAGCTCTGTATTCTGTAATCAAGGAGTGTCCTCTTTTTCTGGAATGAATTCAGTGAGTGGCTCTTTACTGAGGCCCACAAGTGGCACCAATCAAACACTTTGGGGTGGGTGATCTCAAAACCCATCTCTGAGGAGTTCTGTGACAGGGCTGGGAACTGGGAACTTGGGTTTGCCAGTCAGTGATCCCACATTTTAAAGTCTCTCACTGCTTTTTCTTGCTGAGTTACTACAGGAGAAAGATGCATTATTAATGTTTGGCTCTGCCTTTCACCTGAGAAGGATTTTTTTCCAGAAAGGAATGTAAAGAGAAGATCTCATGGTTGTGTTTGTATTACTCAGATCTGTTGAGGAACATTGTTCTGCCATCACTCCAATGAGTGGCCTGGAAAGCCTCTTCCACATTGCAAAAAAAAAAAAAAAATTCACTCTGCAGCTGCATTTTCTCCAAAAGTGGCTGTCAAAAAGTCATCCCAGTGTCATTGCAGTGTTTGATGCTGGCTATGAGTTGACAGTTGAAACAGATCTCGAGGAATTTCTGATGTAGAATGGAATAAACACATCCTTGGGAACAAAAAGGGCTTTCAGAAAGGTGCAGCTACTGCTGTGAGCAGGTTTCAACTCAATTCTGTTATTGTCTGTTGGTTTTTTCCCCCCTTTAAACTCCCAGAGTTTCTGCCACTGCCTTTGCTCCAAGGGCGAGCGTGGAGCGTTCACCCAAAACAAACAGGCTCCAAAGCAAAGGCAGAGCTCAGGAAATCACACAAATCACACAAACGCCTTTGCCTGGGTGTTCCTTCCCCTTTCAGAGAGCTCCTGACAGAAAGGGACGTGTCTGTGTCACATTCAAACTCAGAAGTGAAGCAGACAAAACCTGGTTCTGCTTGCTGCTACCACAGCTGTACCCTGAGACTTTTCTCCTCCTTTGTTTTTTCTTTTTCCTTCCTTTCCTCCCCTCTCCATCTTCCCTTCCTTCTTTCCCTTCTCCCCTTTCCTCTCCCCCGATTTTTATTTCTAATTTTCCCCTTTTTTTTTTTGCATCAGCAAGATGCTCATGACTTTATTCCTCAAGGTTGCACTTCGGAGCAGCTAAAGGATCTTGTGAACTCCAGGTCAGCAAAAGTATAACTCAGACCCCCTGCTCTTCATCCTGCTCTGCTTGGTGCAAAATTGGGAAGAATTCTTGGCAAGGTCTGCACATCCCCAGCATTCCCTCTCAGCTGCTCGGTGGAACAGGGAAAGCAGGCCCTTGTTATGCAAAATCCCTGTTTGTAAACACTGTTCTGCCTTTAAATTGATTTGAATGCTCTGCCTTGGAGAGCTCCTGCGCTGATTTTCCGGACGGAATCCACCACCACAGGGGCCATCTGGTGGCAGCAGCACATTGGATCTGCACAGAACCTGTCAGGGGATGATCCAGGGGGGAATTTCCAGCAGGATGCAAAGGGGTCTCACCCTGCCCTTCTCTTAAGGAGTTGTGAGTTATAGCACACTCTAGGCTGGAAGAATTCCCACTAACTCGGAGTGTTCCGTGGCTGTCATCCCAAGATTAATGTCAGTACAGATATTAGGATGTAACCATGTTCTATTTTGTATTAAAAATTCAAATTGTTTCCCTTCCTGTCCCTGAGCTGTCCCCACTCAGGGATTTTTGCTAATGGGCTCCTCGATGCCTTCCTGCAAGGAGGGAGGGAAAACACCCAGGACTGCACTGCTCTGGTCAGTGCTGTAGAGATGTAAATGTGGATTAATTAAATGTAAAAAGAGATGTAGCTCATTAGGTACCCACAGCTTATTACAGATACCCCAAACCTTCAGGCTTTGGAGCAAAGGCTTTATTAAATTCCATGCTTGAACCACCATTACTATTACACAAAGGTGAAAAATCCTTTGGGAGAACTATTTAAGATTCAGCCTCTCAAGGCAAATTTAAGACCTTTTTTTCCCCCCGGGAATGTTTTCCTGGACCTGTGTCTGTGGCAGTGGATGTAAATTTGGGCTGGTCTCACTGAGATGGGTCTCAGATCCAGGTTCTGTTCTCAGCACAGCAGGAGATGCTCAGGCTGGGCAGACAGATGCTGCCTTTCCTCTGTCAGGAAATCCTCTCCAGAGGGGAGTGCTGGATAATCAGGTGGGTTTGCTCTCTCCCCGTGTCTCTGGGTGTCAGTTCTGCAGGCAGAGCTGCTGACTAAGGAGCAGGGCTGGGTTACAGTGCCTGTGGAGGCTCTGTTGGTACACAAACACCCCAAAACCATCCTGGCAGAGCACTTTGGGTCACTGGATAACCCCTGCAGCTCCTGTTCCACTGCAGAGATTCACCCCACCCCACCAGCCTGTCCCTGGGGGGAGCAGGGGACCCCTGCCAGCCGTGCCCATCCCAGGATTGTGTCCCCAGCTGCTCAGGACAGTGTCCAGCTGTACCCCAGGCTGTCAGCTCTGTGCCATCCCCATCCCCAGGTGATGTTAACTTCCAGCTCCCCACACCGTGGTGCAAAGCAAGCGTGGCTCAGAGCATTCGTGTCTGGCCCAAGAACATCAAAGGGAACAGAAGTGACCTGCAGCCTTTGGTGGAAAATTGAAGGTGCAAGCTATTGCTTATTCTCGGGCTTTCATGGATTCAAAACAATAAAAAAAAAAAAAAAAAAAAAAAAAAAAAGAAAAAAAGGAAGAAAAAAAATCACGGCCAAGTGTGATGTAAAAGATGAAAACCAATCTGTGGGCAGGCTCAGAACCCCATCCCAGCCAAAGGCTCTTTGAGCTGCTGGAACAACAGCAAGGCATGAGGTCACCCCTGGGTGCTCCCACAAGGGCCCCTTGCTGTGTGGGTCACCCCAAGGCTGGAAGCTGGAATTCCACCTGCAGAATGTCCCACTGCAGTGGGTGATGGGGACAGCGAGGGAGCACAGCCAGCTGAAGCACCAACTGATTGATTAATTAATTAATTAAACAGCTCCTGTGGGTCAACAATGCCCAGCAGGGCTGGGGCTGTGGAGGGGCTGCCCCTGGGGTGCCTCCTTGGGTTTTTATCCTCTTTTTTTCATCTTAGAGCCAGGATTATTACATAGGGGTCACAGTTTTGTGTCTGGGCTCGGTGTTTATTAACTCTTATCTCTGTTACAGCCTCATGAGTGGTGAGCTCTAGCTAGCAAGGTAGAAAATGGAGGTGAAATGGATGGAGCTAACTCTTCCCAAGGTTATTTAAGCTCCAATCACCCAAAAATGAGATGTGTAGCCCTGGCCAGGCTCTTGTGCTGCCCAAGGTGGATCCTGGAGGCCTTTCAATAAATCCCTGCTTTATCCTCCAGCTCTGTCCAGTCTCTGTTCCAGCTCAGCCTTCCCCAAGGCACCACGATAATGAGGTAAAGCAATAATTCATGTGCTGATTTTCTGAGTCCTAATGCTGCAGGAAAGACAAGATTTGCCCAGCACTGATGAGAATGGACAATGAGCACCAGGGAGGGACAGAGGGACAGAGCAGGGAAGGTGAAACCCCCATCCCAGAGGAAAAAAAAATGAGGTGTCAGGATTAGGAGAACACAAGGAAATTGCAACATGTGCCACTGAGGCTTTGCTCTTGAAAGTTTTTGAAAACTCTGAAGTTTTTAAAAGCATGAGCTCTGCAGAAGAGTTCCTCTACCTGTTGTGAGCAGTAAATGGGTGGGAACCTGTAATATTTGTGTGTTTTATTAGGGGAAAATGCAAGATTCTGAAAGTCATTACATTTCATGTGTGTGATAAGTGTGAATAGTTTGACCTAACTCACCACTGGTATTTACAATCACAGCAAATGAATTTGTTGAATTGTTCAGTTTGACACAGGAAGGCAAAAAAAAAAAAAAAATAAAATTTCCACCTGGGCAGCATTTCTTGGAATTGGAAGAAAGCAGTAAATCTTGACCAATCCATGTTTTTCCAGTGGCTGTTTTCAAGGGCTCTGCTGTGGCAGGCAATGCTGATGTTATGAATGGATGTGCACTAACATCACTCAGGCAATGTGCTTTTTAAAACATCATTTAACATAATGGAGATCTCCTAGAAAGGTAGATAGTAATTTAAAAAAAAAACCAACCAAAAAACCCTCTGATCATCCATTTAAATTAAATGCACACCAGTTCATTCCTCAATGCATAATGCAAACTCCTGTTTAGCAGACTGATGCCATCATTTGCACAGTGCAGAGATCCTCAGCTAATGTAACACCTCTGTTCCAGGCTGCACTAAAACTGTCTTAATTAACGAAGCACCAACAGATTAAAATGTTCTCATGGTTCATAAAATATTTTAGAGGCTGGCTTGGCAGCATTGGTACAAATGTTGTGAAGCTTGGTGTGTTTGAGGCTTATGCTCTGCACATAAATTTTTTTTTTAAAAAAACCAACAAAAACGATGCTGTGAACCATGGAAAAGGATGGCAATGTCAGATTTCTATTGCCACAGGTTGGTAGATGCAGTTATTGGGATTATTTAGTGCTTGGAGTGGGTTCCTGTATGGCCACATCTCAGGGTCACCACTGAGTTTCTGCTGTGCTTTCACATCTCCAGCAAGGTCCAGCCACTGAAGGAGCAACAGCAAAAAATCCATCTCAAGGTGAGATGAAACTGGAAGAGAAAAGGAGCTGAGAGAGGGCTGGGTGAAAGACTGAAAAAATTACTATAAAAAGGAAAAACTTTCCTTCAGTTCAGAGTGTAACCAGTGCCCAGGTAATGAATGAGGGGTTTGCAGGAGGGGAATCCACAGCACAGCACCTGCCCTGACTGTAAATAAATACAAATTCACATGGGCCAAACTAATTTCATTTCAGCCACAGCTGGTAGCAAAAAAAGAAAAAAAAATCTACATAACTGGGGGCTGTTCCAATCAGCACTGAAGTTTGGAGTGAGCAATCAATTAATTATGCATGGATATTCCCAGGCATGTTTGCTCCAGGAGTGCAGGGTTTGGCTCTGGAGTGCTGCAGCATCTGCTGGGTTTTCACAGGAGCTCAGTGGTTCCTGCCTGGCTGAGGCACGGGCAGAGAAGGGAGCAGCTCTTTATAAAAATCCCCAAATCACCAAATACCTGCAGGGAATGGTGGGTTCCACCTGGGCAGGGCAGGGAGGGCACCTTGTCTGTTTGCAATGAAATGGGTGCATGTGTTAATTCAGTAGGACAGAACAGAGAGAAGGGGAAATGTGTCTTTTCATGACTTAGTGCTGGATGCTGCTGACTAGAGCAGAAAGTAGGTGGAGATAAGTTTTCCTTCCTATTTCTTCACAAAAAAAAATCTGTCTGCGCTTACCCATAAACTCACACACAGAGTTCTGTGTTCTGATATAATCCTGTGAGAAGCACAGCTCCCTCCTGCACTGAATCTGCCAAGTCTCATTGATTTGAACAGCTCCTGAGGAAATTCAGCTCCTGGCCAGGCACAGAAACCATGGGCTGCAACCCGAGCACAGAGCTGCTGAAATAAATACCTGAGAAGCAGCTAAAGCGAGGGAAGTGAGGAAAAACACCAATTAATGGCCAGTGGTGACTGAACAGGGATAAAACAGAGGAGCTAAAAGCGATGGGATGTTGGGAAATGAGACTTTGTAGCTCGGATTCAGCTATCTGTTCCACGGAGCTTTAATGAAGTTTCTGCCCTGGCAGTGCTGTATAAATCTAGAGCAGAAGACAGATTTAATCCCATTAAATGTTTGTCAGGGATTTAACGTAGTAGATAACAGAACAAGCACTCTCAGAGCCGGCACTACAATCACCCATTTTCACCCAGTTCCAAGGGCTGCAGGCACAGCTTTGCCTGGGACAGGGCTCAGGGATTTCACTCCTTTTTCTGCTCATGGATCCCACTCAGCCTCTGCACCTGCCCTGGGTTTCTCAGCTCCTCTTTCCCTGCTCTCCAATCCAGCTTTGCTCCCTCCTGCAGAGATGGCCACAGGAAATGCTGTAGCAGGAATATTTCCATAACCTTCCTTTTAACAGCAATTGGCTCATCTGACCTGCTGGGTTCTGTATGGGCATTTATTATTTTTATTATTATTATTATTATTATTCAAGAGCAGAATATCCTCATCAGCCTCCTCAGAGTGAGAGAGCTGCTGCCAAAACCACCTTCCTTAGCTGAGACAGTGACAGCCCCTGCTCCTGCAGCCCATTCAGGCAGAATCTCCAAACTCTGAGCTCAGGGAATGCCTGCCCTGCACTTCCCTTGGACACTTTATTTTCTCGTGTCATCCCAGCTTTTATGCTTGGCTGAATGAAAGTCAGATAAATAAAAAAGGTCTTGAGCTCTGCAAATGTGGGGAAACCTTGAACTTGGGATGGATAAGGCATCACTGGATTTCTTTTCATTTGTACAGAGTAATTTATGTTCTTTGCTTGGTCAGTGAGTTGGTGTTTGAGGGTTTTTTGTGCAGTTTGTAGCAGCTGCCACAGCACAGCAGATGGAAACTGCTTTTTAAGAATACCCTACTGCTCTGCCCTCAAAAATTCAGAGTTTCTGGGTCATTACAATCATCTCCATGGTAATTAAAATGCTGGGAATTCAGATACTTGGTCGTTGGGTTTTCATTTTTTTTTTAAAATACAGTAGTTCTCAATTAATTGATTAAAACAGAATAATTAATTCTTCAAGGTTTATTATTCTCTTGTTTAAAACTTTTTAGCTGTCAGAGCTGAAAGAACCCTTGGTGATCCTGAAGAACACTAAGAATGGAACATTTCCTGGCTGGACTTGGTGGTTTCAGTGCTATTTATTTGAGGAGCACATCTAAAATGAATATTTCCAACATGAGCCAACTCATAAACCTTTTGTTGTTTTCACTTTTACCCAGTAAAAGCTGGGCTGGAGACGTTTTCACGCTGTGTTTTGTGGCCACTCATCAGGTGATGTTTTCTGCCTAACAATGGGAGGAAGTGAAATAAAAGATGTGTTATCATGAACCAGAAGTGTTTGGGAAATTCATGCCAGGTTTCATAGGAAGATAAATCATACCCAGGCTGTCCAAGCCCACATTTTCCACTGACAGGCTATCAGAATCCCAGGAAAAGTGAAATTACTGCTCTCTGTTAAAAGTAAACTTCATTTTTTATTAGTCCTTTCCCACTAGCTGTAACTCAGCCTTTCCCAGGATTTGCAGTCGTGTAAGAGGCAAAGTCAAAAAAGAAAAAAGAAAAGAAAAGAAAAGAAGAAAAGAAAAGAAAAGAAAAGAAAAGAAAAGAAAAGAAAAGAAAAGAAGAGAGGAGAGGAGAGGAGAGGAGAGGAGAGGAGAGGAGAGAAGAGAAGAGAAGAGAAGAGAAGAGAAGAGAAGAGAAGAGAAGAGAAGAGAAGAGAAGCTAATTCCTGCTCTTGGGTGGGCACAGGGAAGGCCCCAGTTTTCCTGTTTTTTAAGGGAGGGGGTGGAATGTTGTCTCTTGCCTGTCCCTGGCTGGAGCACAGGATCTGCAGGAAGGATGGGAAGGATGTTCTGAGCCTCAGCTCAGGGTCAGGTCCCCAGGGCTTCCTGCGGGATGGGCAGATGGAGCTGATGTTGTTGAGGTGCCCAGGGGGTGCCCAGCAGAGGTGCCCAGGTAGGGGCAGCTCTCCAGGGTGTCCCCGTGGCTGTGGCAGTGCCAGCCTGGCTCCTGCAGGGCTGGCCCTGAGCTCTCCACCTGGATGTTTGCCATTCAAACTCTTTGGACAAAGAAGGGATGAGAAATTCTGGAAGCCCCTCAGCTCCGTGGTGCTGCCCTTTCCCTCATTTCTGGTCCTGCCTTGCTCCAAAGGTCCCTCACATTTTTATTTCAGCAATTGCTGTCAGAATTTTCTGCTGAGCTGATGGGAAGTGTCCCCCCTTCTCTGGCTCCAAATCCCTTCCTTTCCCTCTGATCCCAAACACTTCCCTTCTTCTTCCCCTCAGCAGGATGGAGCTGTGACTTTGATATTTTTATGGTGAATGGGGGCATTCCCAGGGAACAATCTGGGATTTGGGTCAGTTCTGTTTAAAGCCCAAAGATTCCACTTTAATTCACACTCTGAACTGAGCCAGGATCCTGCACGTGGCCCAAAGCACAGCACAACTGTGACCAAAGGGTTGCTCCAGTGAGAACTGGGGGTGTTCCACTACACAGGGAATGTTCATGGGAATCCTCACAGGGAAAGGCAGATCTCACTGCAGTTACTCACTGGAGATACTCACTGCAGATACTCACTAGAGATAGATACTCACTGGAGTTACTCACTGCAGATACTCACTGGAGATATTCACTGCAGATACTCACTGGAGTTACTCACTGCAGATACTCACTGCAGATACTCACTGGAGTTACTCACTGGAGATACTCACTGGAGTTACTCACTGCAGATACTCACTGCAGATACTCACTGGAGATATTCACTGGAGTTACTCACTGCAGATACTCACTGCAGATACTCACTGCAGTTACTCACTGCAGTTACTCACTGGAGATATTCACTGGAATTACTCACTGCAGACACTCACTGCAGATACTCACTGCAGATACTCACTGCAGTTACTCACTGGAGTTACACCTTCCCCTAAAAGCTGTGTGTAAATAACAACCAAGGCAGAGCAGGCAGGCTGCCAGGGCACTGGGGATGTGTCACAGCATTTCCACCACACAGCTTCACTCCTGGAGAGAGTCAGGCAAATGAGGAGGAATTTTTAATTGGTACAATCATTGTTTACAGTAATAAATTAAAAGGCATTGGGATTAGGCTGTGCCAGTGTCCCCTGGCACCCAAGGGTGCCCAGAGCCCGTGGGAAAACAGAAAAATGAGAGATGTGATCTGTAATTCCCAGGAGACAGAGGTCCTGCATTTCTGAAAGGTCCAAGTGTAGCTTTTTCAATCATAAATTAATAGTTTTAATGACTTCAATAAAAATTAAATTCCTATAGAGAAAGAAACAACAAGTGCATTATATAATCAAGGCTTTGTGAAAAAAATCTACTTCCCAATCTGTGAAATGCCTAAATACTGGAAAAGACAATTAAGAAATACAATTCCTACTTACAAGGGTTATAAAAGGCATTGAAGTAATTTAAATTTCAATCTCACAGTTCAGCAAATGCACTCCAAAAGCTACAAAGGAAAAAAACCTCTTGGATAAAAGGTGACAAGTTCATGGCAAGCATCATCATTAAACCCAAACGTGTCACAAAGCAGCACAACAAGAAAATTCAAGTGCAAACTCAAGTGAAAGGGAAATAGCTCTTTGTAGATAGCTCGGAGTACAAGCTGTCACAACAGTTCCTTTGTTTAAGAAGTAATCTAAGAAAGATGAAGATTCCCAGCAAACCTGGAACTGCTCACGTGAAACCCAGCGTTTCCTGCGTGCCTGGAGGGGAATATTGGGAGCAGCACCAGGAGATTTGACAGCTGGAGCTGCCTCACCCCTGCCAGCAGAGACAAAACTCCTGGGTCAGGCTCACACCCTTGCTCAGAGTTAAATCTTAGCCCTGTTGCTAAAAAAAACAGTTTAAACCTAAAGATTAACATGGCATTTTGTCAACCAAGAGAGACATTTTGTCTAAGGAGACAGGAGGAATCAAAAGAAAGACAAAACCATGGACATGATCATAAAAAGGCCTGAAAGCTCCAATGATACCAGATGCATACAAATGAGCAATATTACCCTGATAAGGCATTCTTTAATAAGGGAGATAACACTATTAGTGTAATTACTGACTGCCTGGTCCAGCACTGGGAAAGAATTAAATGCATTACACTTCTGGATAAAGCCAAAGCAATTATGAATTTCCAGTTCTTTCCAACTTACAGAAGTGTCTGGTGACTCTCTCTGGATGGGTCTAATTCTGATATCAGTGCTGTTCCAAGCCCCAGGAATCCCTCAGCTGTTTTGGCTGCAAGGCAGAGTCAAGAAATCCCCATTTTGTCCGTGTTGCTTTGCTTTTTGCCCCTCCATTTCATCAACTTCCTTCCCACTGACCTGCTGTCCAACACTCCTCATTCCCTGCAGGGAAAGCCCAGCACAAATCTTTGTGTGCCAAGCCCTGGGAATCGTTCCTGCAGAGCAGGGCAGTGAAACCTGGGTGGTTTGTTCAGGCTCTCCAGTGCCCTGCATCAGGATAAACCTGAATTAATCCCTTCAGTGGTGCTGGCTGTGACACAATGCTTTCAATCTCTGTGAATTGTGTGGGTCCTGGGTGTCTCTGAGGCTTGGAGTGGGGCCACCATGGTTTTTCCTTCTCTTCATGCCCTGTCACTGCTGAATTGTCCCTGTGCTGGTGACTGACAGCCTCTGCCAGGCCTGGCACATTTCCTCTTGCTCCATGTGTTATCTGTTAGCAGAGAGAACTGCAAATTTTGCCAGGTGACAAAGCTTTGTAGGGCAGATCTGTCTTCTGTGTGCTGGAGCCAAGGTGCTTCTGTCCCCTGCCTCGTTGTGCTTTCAGTGCAATCGTGTTTTTGTGGAGGGACAGAGCAGTGCAAGGAGGCTGAAGGGATGCAGGGGTGGGTGGGAACTGATTTGTGCTGCTCAGCTCTCACCTGCACGCAGCATCTGTTCCCCCTGGCCCCTCAGTGAACCTCTCAAAGCTCTGTTGGGATGGAGAGCAGCATTTGCAGGCTCCTTCCCAGTGTGTCCTGCCTTTGGGGAGCTCTGCCTCCTGCCTGGCACCCCCTGTGTGCTGAGAGGAGCCCCCAGCCTCACCCTGGCACAGTTTTGGATCACCCAGAGTGATTCATTCACCATTAACCCATTGCAGCAGGTTTTTGCTCCTGGCTCCTGACCGCTTGTGCCAGGAGTCCACTATAATTTGCTTCAGATATTTTGGATTTGCATTCCAATATAATGGAGCAAACAATGGCATCAGGGCTTGAGAATAAGCCACAGTGGAAGGAGCAGATGAGTCAATGAACAGCAATGGGCTGAGGACAGTGAGCAGCAGAAGCTGCTGTTGTTTTACACTGCTCACAGTTTGCCATCAAAAGAAAAATCCTCCCACCCACCCTGGGACTGGGAAGAGCAGAGCAGGTTTTGAGAGCATCTCTCATGTTTGGAGATGTAAACTGCTGAATGCACCTCTCTCTCCAAAGCCTGTGACAATGGGTGACAGCATCAGCTCCCCCGTCCTGCAGCACCCCCAGCCCTGCACCCCCTGCAGCTCTGGGGACAAACCCCCAATTCCTGTGTGCCAAACAGCCCCAGAGCCTCCAGCAGGCCTTGGCATCCTCATGACCAGTGGGGTATTTTTATCACAAAGGCCACAGCCTTGGCAGATCAGCAGTGCTGGTGCCCCATGGAGAGCAGGAAGCAGAGTGCAGAGGGTTTGGTTTAACCAGGATGTGGAGCCCTTTGTTCCTCATGCCTTTAACCTTTGCACTTTCTGTGGTGCAAAGCCTCTTTTGGTGGCAAAAGCCCGTTAGATCAAGGTTTCATTTCAATTTTATAATCCTTTATACACCTGAGGTTACTAAATGCAATTCAGTTTAACATAAAGCACCTGAGTAAAGAGTCTGTCTCCAATCAAATCTGTATTTACACTGTTTTCCTCCCACCTCCTCAAATAAAAGCTCCAAAGAGAGGAGAGAACTTTCCTTTTCCTCTCTTTAACAACATCCTGAACTTTAAAATCGTTAAGTGATGCTCCATTTCCTATATAATCACTGGCACTAAATGAATTTATCCTTATACATCCTGAACACAGATTCCTGTACTCCTGTTAAAATAAAGGGTTTTGTGGTCCCTCATTTCCATCCTGCCATTTTCCTACTCCCATAATGAGCCAAAACAAAGGTCAGCAGAGTTTCTGCCTGTTTTCTCTTTGTACACCTTTCCCTTCCTTGGGCTCCACCTGCCTGACTGCAATTCCTGCACGTCCAGGTGCCTCTCCCTGAGTTCTTGTTCCTCTTTTTCCCATCCCTGGGAAAGCTGAAGGGGATCACAGCTTCTGGAATTAACTAGGAAAAAAAAAAAAAAAGGGGAGAATCGAGGCTTAATTGAAATGCATCATTCCAAGAACATATCCTCAAACTCTGTCTCACCCACACAACTGTTCTTTTACCCTGTGACAGTGACATTCACTCCAAATTCTGCCCCCACTGCCTGGGCCCTGCAGACAGGGACACCCAGGGCTGAGGGCCCATTTCATTTTCTCACCTGCTGTCACCATGCAGCTCTCTGAAAGCAGAGGGCTGCTATTTTCAGAGAGACAAAAATAAAAAATCCACTCTCAAACCCTCCAAAACTGTGAGTTTTCTGCTTGGCCCATGTGGCAGCAGGTTACCCTCTTGTTAGAGGGTAAAAATGAGGATCCCAGGGAAGGGAGAAGAGCAGGGTCCACTGAATCCTCATTGAGGGATTGAGGATTTGGGAACAACTCCCCCAGTTGGTTTCTGGGTTGGCTTTGGATCTTTTCCACATAAAACACAGCAGCACTGAAATCTGGCACTCAGGAGATGATGTTTGGAAGGATCTCCCCAACTCCAGCTAATTGTTAATATCATCCAAAAGATGGCTTAAAATGAGCTCAGCTCAGTACCTGCAGGGGGAAAAGGCACCCAAAGCCAAGGCAGGAGCTGGCACAACCTCAGCTGTGCCAGGGAACAGCACAGAAACACTGCTGGAAAACTCCCAGCTCCTCCTCACTCCAGGCAGCCTTTTGTCACCCAGCAAAGCTCCCAAACTGTAAATCAAGTGGCAGACACAAAGACCCAGGGACAAGAGCTGCTAAAACCCAGGTCTCATTTGTTCCTGCCACAGTCAAGGTGCTTTTTGGCAAGTGGCTGCTGTTCACTCCTGACTCCTGTTTTCTGGGGCAGATGAGCAGCCCAAGGCAGGAATTGCAGTTTCAGAAGGCTCAGGGCAGCAGGTGGAATATTTATAGCTTGTACCATCATTTCCAGGTGTCCCTGGCCCTTCTGATGTTAGCAGGGCTGCAGAGCAGGTCACCAGGGCTGCTGCCCTGTTTTCCTCTGGATGTTCTCCTTTTTGTGACAGGAATCTTTTCTCCCATTTGCTGCTCAAGGCTCACTGCCTAAAGAAGAGCCTGAGTGTCTCATGGTAAAGGTGTTTTATTAAAACTTCTGCCAAAACTCCCCTCTGAAGGCAGAACAATTTCATGCCTTTCTTTGTTGTTCTGCTGCATCTGAGAAAACCCTGCCTGTCACCTGGGTGTCCCTGCCATGACCCTACACTCACTGATGCATTTGGGATGGGATATTGTTGCACCTCTTTTGGGGGTGCAGCACTTGTTTTTTGGAGTTAGGAAAGGAGGAGGCAGACAGGTCCGAAGTCAGCATGTAAAAATCTCTTTATTCTAATTTTCTGACTCCATTTCTATCCACTGTACAAAGGTGGCCAATTATTGGCCAGAGCAGAACATCCCATCACTTGGATTGGTGTTCATACCAATCACTCAAATATTCTATCAGAACCAAGGAATGTAAACATTTCTTATTTCCATGAAGAAGCTTGGGAACTCAGCTCAGAGTTCCAAAACATCAGAAGGCTTTTTGCTTTAATATCAAGATTAAGTCTGAGACATGTAAAAGCAGAGCCACAGGATATTTTGGGTACCAGTCCATCATTTGCAAAAGCTGACCTTTGGCTCGAGGTCCTGCTTTTGGGGAGGGTCTCTTTTGCTTTTCCAGGGCTGCATTAAAATGGGGATGGCAGGAGAGCACCACTGCTCCTTGGACTCCCAACTGAGATGCAGCCATGCACAGTTTTGATCTAAAAACACCCAATGCAGGAGCACAATCCACAAATGAGTTTCCACAGCATTCCTGCAGCTCTGTCAGATGCTCCCAACCCTGCTGGGCTCTGCCTGGTGCTGATTTCTCCCAGCAGAGAGGCAGGCAGGCTCCTGTGGGTGCTCAGTGTTCCTCCCAGTGCTGGAAATGCCAGCAGTGAGTGTCTGCAGCCCAAACATCCCCCCAGCTCCAGGGACTCCAGAAACTTTCATTGAGGAGGATTCTCCCTCCCAACCCTCCCAGTCCCAGCTGCTGCAGTGTGAGGATTGCATTGAAATTCCTCTTGGCTCTTTCTTGCCCAGGGAGCTGCAGGAGAGCACTGCTGTCATTTTTAATGCTCCCGACACTCCCTGATAGCTGCTATCAAGGCAGGCCATGCATTTCTAAAGATACAGGGCGGGTTTGATCTCCCTCCAGTGTTTATCATGAGGAAAGTGAGGTTAGGGAGAAACTTCCACAGCTCTGACACAAACTAAAAAATTAATCAAGGCCAGAGCACACAACATTTACACCCCAAATCAAAAGAGAGGAAATAAAGGACCCCAGAAAACGACGTTCAGGAAATGTCTGGATAAACATCTGCAAATGAGCATGGACAGGGCAATGCTTTCACTTGAAACAGTTCAATCAGGATCAATGAAAACATTTCCATTGACTTCAGCGAGAAATTAATTAGAATTCCAGCAGCTTTGGACAGGACTGCAGCTGACTGAGGCCAAGAGGTGGATGTTGTGTGCTGACCCATGTGAAATTATGTGTTACAAATATAAAATTATTGTTATATGCATGTGAAATATAGATTATTATTATTATTATTATTATTATTATATATAATGAAATAATCAGTATCAGGGTGCAGCTCAGAACATGAAACTGCTCCTACCTCAGCAAATCTGTTTATTCTGTTCTGTTCCCTCCTTCACAGTGGGCAGGAGAGTGTGGCTCTCCCATTTCCCACATCTCAGTTTGTAAAAACAAATGCCAGGCTCTTGGCTCCAAAGCTCAGAAACACTCTGCTCTAAGAGCAGAAAGGTAAGAGCTCTGAAAGGTCAATAATTTATAGGGAATGAGCATTTCCCTGTAAGTTTATGCACATTGTACCTGAAGGAAGGAGACACCCAGGATCTTCTCCCAGCTCTGAGGTTTTATCTGACAAATCCAGACCTTGCTGTGATGGAAATGTCAATGCTGTGCTGTTAGCTACAATGAAATGAAAATGTGAAGGGAGATTTCTGTCCCAGGCCAGGCTGCTGGAAGGTGTCCCTGCCATGGCAAGGTCTGGATTTAGGGTCCCTCCAACCCAAACCAGGCTGGGACTCTGTGGGTGAGGCTGCCCCACTGAACAAACCCCAGCTCTTTGAAGGCTCTGCCTGAGCTGTGTGGGCACAGGGACAAAGCTCATGGATTGGCAGTGCCATGCTGTTGAGGAATTCCCTCAGTGATTCCCAAAATAAATGTGCTCTGTCTGAGGAACACCTTGATTTCTAGTCTACTACCCTCATCACTTTCCCTTCTAGACCTTTTCACTGAGATCCTAATGAGAAAACTGCATTTTACTTCATGTATTATAGATGTTTTAATGCTACTAAAATAAAACTCTCCATTAAAAAAAAGAAAAAAAAAAACAAACCCAAACCAAGATTGCAAATGGGAAATACCAAATTATGAGTAAGTGTTCACAGAACACTGTGGGGAAAAATAGATCTGGAGTTTCTGGCACCTCAGACTGTGCTAGGAGGAGATCTGTGCACATGGAATAGGAAGCAATTATTCCATGTTTATTTTGTGGAGGCAGGGCAGCATTTGGAGCGCTGCATCCCGGGTTTGGCTGTGGCAGGAAACATTCCCTGCTTGGAATCCTCACAGAGGAGAGAGCTGGGCTGGGCTGGACGAGCAGAGAACAGCAGAGTGGAGCTCTCCAAGCACTGCAGGCAATACAAGATTGATTGTTCTGCACGGCAGTTTGAGATGCTGGAAGCAGATACAGGGTGGATTCTGAGCTCATCCCCTCCAGAGCAGAACTCCCAGCTCTGTGCCCCACCTGTCCCACCAGAGCTGGGCAGGGATTCCTGAAGGTTCCAGGGGCTCTGGGACACCCTCACAAGCTGCTGCCTGGGGCTGCTCCAGCACAAGGGTGACCCAAGACACTCCCTGTACACAGATTTTTTAAATCCAGCACCCATCCAGGGCAGCCCAGCTTTACCTGACCCTCCTCTGCACAGCAAGCAGAACTAAATGATCACTCCTGGTCTCTGCAGTCCTCGTTTTTATGGAATCATGGAACTATTAGGGTTGGAAGAGTTCTCTAAAACCATCAACTCCAACCATTAACCCAACACTTCCAGCTCCAGATATAGTCCAACCCAGATGAACCAAAATTATGATTCTGGAAGCTCTGGCAGAAATCCATCGCTGATGAAAAGGAAGACAAATGCAAACCAAACAGGAAAACTAATGAAGGATATATTACATTAATCCTAAATAAGCAGAGAAAAGGCCACTGAAAGCAATGGAACCATTTGGGTTGGAAGGGCTCTCTAAAACCATCAACTCCAACCATTAACCCAACACTTCCAGCTCCAGATATAGTCCAACCCAGATGAACCAAAATTATGATTCTGGAAGCTCTGGCAGAAATCCATCGCTGATGAAAAGGAAGACAAATGCAAACCAAACAGGAAAACTAATGAAGGATATATTACATTAATCCTAAATAAGCAGAGAAAAGGCCACTGAAAGCAGATCTTGGTGCAGCAGCACCGTGGAGATCAGGGAGTGCTGACACATCCTCTGCCTTCACCATCCTGAGGAGGACACAGGAGGACACATTCCTGCCTGTAATGAACAGCTTTCACACAAACAGAGCCCTGATGCCATGAACAGCACCTGGCAGGTTGGCAGTGCCCATCCCCAGGGCTGGAAGCACTCAGCAGGGTACACAGAGTCCCTCTGAGGGTGCTGGCACTCCCTGGCCTGGCTGTTGGCACTGCAGATGCATCTGCACAGGCTGAGCTGCCTCTAACCTCAAACAGGATTCCATGCAGCAGAATCATTCTAAGGTTCAAAGAACAACAAATGCCAATCCATCCCACCAGCTTTCTCAATGCCTTGTAATTAAGATTATTTGTTCCTTGCTCCCAGAGCAGTGATCAGGAAGAGGCAGGGGATGTTTCCCCTGTCATGGTCAGGGCTGGTGAGCACAGCACAGGGCAATGATGTAATTATTAATAATGAGCATTCCTGACATGGGGCTGTCACTGTGGGCTTGGGTGGCATGCAGGGAAATGTCCTCAGTGCAAATCAGCCAGCAGAGAGACAAAGCAAGCTCTCCCCAAGGGCTTGTGCTCTTGCCAGCAGAGCAAAAAAAACAAACCTCAAAGTTAAACTGGAGTTCAGGACCCTGCAGGTGATTGTGTTTTCACACCAGTCCCTTGTGCCCTGTGTTTTAAACCAGTCCCCTGTGCCCTGTGTTTCCAAACCAGTCCCTTGTGCCCTGTGTTTTAAACCAGTCCCCTGTGCCCTGTGTTTCCAAACCAGTCCCTTGTGCCCTGTGTTTTAAACCAGTCCCCTGTGCCCTGTGTTTCCAAACCAGTCCCTTGTGCCCTGTGTTTTAAACCAGTCCCCTGTGCCCTGTGTTTCCAAACCAGTCCCTTGTGCCCTGTGTTTTAAACCAGTCCCCTGTGCCCTGTGTTTTCAGAGCAGTTATTTGTACCCTGTGTTTCCAAGCCAGTCCCTTGTGCCTTGTTGCGCTCAGCCCAGCTGGTTGGGGGCACCAAAGGAGATTTTCCTCTGCATCCCTCAAGGCTGCCCCTCCTGAGCAAACCTTCTCTGCAGACATTGAGATGCTGCCTGTGGATAAAGGTGGGTAACCCCAGCCCTTCCCTCTTGCCAAGGGGGATCCCAGCTCTTTCTCTCCACAAGGGGAGCAGGATGGGCTCATCAGCTTCCTCTGCATCACTGCCAGAGGCTGGGCAGCAATTCCCACACCCACAGGAACTCAGCCCTGGCTGCTGGGATGGCATTTGCACCTCCCCACTTGGCCAAACTCAATACACAGCTGTGCCATGGGCATGGCCTGCACCCCTGCAGCCTGAGGCTGACCTCGAAGAGGATTCCTGGAAATGGGATATTTAACTATTTGGTGTCTCAAGGTCACAGCATTTCGTTTGAAACTCTTTTCATCGACTGCTCCAGAATTTCTCATATTTTTAAAAATTTACTTTCCCTTCATATTATCATTTCTGTGCAGTGCTCTGTAACTTGTTTTGTGAGATTGCAAGCTGGAGCTTTTATCAGTGACTCACAATGAGCCAGACTTTCACCCTTGGTTTAAGGTTCCTTTATCTGTGCCCGTGTATTTACAACAGCCATGTGGGGAGCAAATATTTTCTCTCAGGGTCCTTTTCAGCAGCTCTCCCCAGTGCTGGAATTATTTCCAAGGTTAGCAGAGATAAGAACTCACAATCCAACAATAACAGCCCGGGCTGGAGCTGCTCAGTGTGTGCAGGGCAAAGGCAGCGTTTGGAGCTGGGTTCTGCTCGTGGGTTTGCAGCAGGTCCCTGCTGCCTGCAGGCTGCTCTGTGGGACACAGATTGATGTGTGAGGATGAGGAGAGGGCTGCAGGGTCACACAGGGTCTGCACAAGCACCCCTCACCCCATTTCTGCTGGGGGTTTGTCAGCAGGAGCTGCAGGAGCCCCAGGGATGGGGGTTTGTGTCACGGTGGGTCAGAACCAGGGGTCCCAGAGAGACACAGGTACCTGAGAGGCACCCAGGAGAGGAATCCCCATGGCCAGCCCAGGATCACAGCCCTGAGAGGCACCCAGGAGAGGAATCCCCATGGGCAGCCCAGGATCACAGCCCTGAGAGGCACCCAGGAGAGGAATCCCCATGGCCAGCCCAGGATCACAGCCCTGAGAGGCACCCAAGAGAGGAATCCCCATGGCCAGCCCAGGGTCACAGCCCTGAGAGCAGCACAGTGACACTGCTGGCCCTGAGCTCAGCCAGCAGCTCTCTCCCTTCCCTTCTGGCAGGAGCTCCAGGTGGGACACCAAAAACCAGCCCTGGATAATGCAAACACTGTTCAGGACAGGATCCTGCATTCCCACTCAGATTAACCTCCACGGGAATTCTACCAAGGGACAGCTGATGTGGGTTTATCTGGCAGGAAACACTGCTGCTCTCAGCAGGGAAATCAGAGCCCAGCTTCCTCCTCCTCCTCCTCCTCACTGTCACCCTCACCTCATGCACTCAGCGTGGGACACAGGCTGCCCCCATCCTAAACCCTGCACCCTAAACTGCACTAAAGAGTTTACCTGCACCTCCTTCTCACAAGAAACCAAACTGGAGAAAACACAC
>VWYP01019093.1:20057-86668 GCA_013400435.1 Pycnonotus jocosus | reverse complement strand
GCTTGAATCCAGCAAAATCAAGCTCCTCATCTTTGGCAAGAGCAAAGTGACCTGAAAAATAGCCAAACATCCACTGTGCCTGCCCAGAAGCAAAGATCAGCCTGAGGAAGGCATCAGCCTTCCTCCCAAGACCCCAACTCACGACCACCAGGAGGTGGGACACCTAATTAGAATACAAAGCAAACACAGGCAGGGAATGGGCGGGTGGGGAGGTGTGGGTTTGTGGGATCAAGGTGTATTTAAACCTAGACCTTGTCTTGGCCAGGTATGAACGGTTTGGAGGAGATATCCCCACGTGTGTCCCAGCTGGAAATAAAACATACCTGCTTTACAATGTCTAATTGTAAAGTCCTTATCTTATGCTTCAGTGGAGCAAGTCAGTACAGCTTAAATTTTTTTACCCCTCATTTTTCGCACTGCCTACAGTTAAATCAGCCATCCTAAAGAAGATGGAATTTAGGACTTTCCCAATTCCATATGCTTGCCAGAGCACCTTTTAACTGTGTTTTGTTTACTGAAATACATGCATGGATCTTTTCTCTGCAGAGCAGGAATACAGGCACAGGTGGATTTTCACCCCAGAGAGGTTTGGTTTCCTCTTTTTAGAACAGATTAAATACTTTGGGTGTAGTCAAAAGCAAACTAGTAATTATCCCTTGGTTCCCCAAGATCCGTTCAGTGCTCTGCCCACCAGCTAAGTCTTCCCACACTCCTTAGTGCACCAGTAAAACCAGCTTTGGCTATTCCTAGAGTGGTGCAAGTGAGATTTACCTCAAAGGAACCCTTAAAATTAATAATGTAGATGACTGGGACATGGTGTGGATTGTCTCAAATCCTTCTTCAAGGTCTCTTGTGGGGAGAGGACATTTAGCACAGGTTAAAGATCTCTTCTGACATTTATGACAGAGGAAATGGGGCAGAGACTTCCAAGTAGCAACCACCATCTGCACTAGTTTTTGTCACTGTAGCTAAATACGTCTGTGGCTTATTCAGGACTTCATCATCAGACTGACTGCAACCACACATGATCATGGCTAGCACATAGAAATGTTGCTGAGGACCTGGAGAATGCATATTCATAAGTAGCTCAGTCACAGAAGGAGCATTAGAGTTTCCCAACAATTAATACCCTGTGTCGACAAGGGAGAAATCAGGACACTTCAACCTTGCAGCAGGTCTGAGAAAACAACTCAGACAGGAATACAGACTGGTCAAAGAAAGCATTTGTATTCCCTCAAGTCCTAAAAACTTGAAGCCATAGGAAAATAGAAATAGAGAAAAATGTGCATTAAAAAAATCATCAGTAGCTATGACCCTTTCTTATGGTTGAGTTGCACCAACTTACTGAATTCTCTTCCAGCTTTATTTTCTGCAAGCCTTTAAATGAAAAAGATATTTCAGATTTTATTTTTGGACAGGCAACATTTTTATACTGAACTCTCAGTTGCAAGTGTTTTTTTTCTTTTCATTTCAATCTGACAGTGCTGGGATTTAGCACTTGTGCCTTTCATCAACAACATGATTTGTTGCAAAATTTTTAATACAACATGGAATTTCATCTCAATTTTGCAGACAACTCTCATATGCAGAAATAGTGGTAAAGGAAAAAATTTCACTTCCTAGTCTTCATCACAGGACTTGTAATGAGGTCACTGAGGTTTATTCCTCTCTCACAGTGTCTGGATGATTATCTGCAGGCCTCCAGCATCACACTATATTTTCTGTGCCTTTCTCCTATGACTTTCTCTTGAAATTGATTCCAAAAGAGAAAAAGACATGAAAAAAAGGGCAGGAAAGTTCTGATAGAGAGCAAACAAATAATATGAACTTAATTTATACGGGCTATTAATTCTGAATTAAATTGGTCAATATGCTGTTGGCTACCAGCAAAGAGAAGCTGGGACTGACATTTCTCTGACTTCTAAAGGTGAAATCCACAGAGTTATTGCAAGATGGCAACAGAGAGTATAGCATGGACACAATTCTTTTTGTTTTTACCAGTCTGTCTGGAAACCTTAGAACACACGTCAGGCCAGTGCTGCTCTTTGTTACAGCTAGCCCATACTCAGAATCATCTTTACAAGAAAATGAACTTCTAGGAGACAACAGAGGAAAAGGTTGCTAAAAAAACCTCCAAATGCTGACTTAATCCTTCTGCACAGTGAAGAAATGTGTATTTAAGTTGCTTTCTTCTTTGTGAGATACTACTGAGATTGAAATATAAATAGGATTTTAAAGACAGTAGAACATAAGTGCAAAATCACTTCTGGTCTCTCACCTTTTCATATCTCTCACAGAAATATTAATCAACACATATTATTATGCCATTAGTCATCCTGACCAGGACTGGCTGGAGAAGGACAATGCATTTGCTTATTTCCTGGAGCATAATTCACAACCTGTAGAAATCACAAAGCATCTCTCCAGGCTGCAGATGATTACTGTTGTCACTGTAATCACAGTGATACCCATCAATTCATTAACTGTGAGTGTCTTCCTACCTTAATTGCCTTGGCTCTGCTGATGAGACCATCTTGCTGAGCACTTCCAATGAGCAGATCTACTTTCTGAAGCCGAGAGCGCTGCAGGGCTTTAGCCAAAGGTTCCTGGAGGTAAATTCCATCCATCACTGGACCCCAGTACTGGAATGGGCCACTTATAGCTAGCAGCTGTGTTGGCAAAAAAAAAAACCAAAACAAACAAAAAACAAAAAAACAAGAATTGTGCAGTTAATTCAGGTTACCCTTTAAATTCAATTTTATTCATACTTAATTCAACTGATCTGTTTCCCTTCAAGTAAACAAATGACCAGGTAATATAAGTGCAAACTCATCATTGGCAGGAAACCATGATTTTGCTGACAGTCTCAAGTAAGTGAAACAAACTGAAGAGGCCAAGAGAAATGATGGCCTTATAGTCATAAAAATGGTTTTTAAAACTATGGATTGAGTCCATGCTGGTCCTCATTGGCAAATTTATTGCTGGTGGGTGTTTTAATTTGTGAGTAAAGGATCCATCTCTAGAATTATTTATACTGCAGCTTTCACAAGCCTCCCACTTCAAATACAGAACACTGACATCCCATCCTGCTTCGTTTTCTGCATAAGTTCTGTTGTTAGATCTACAGACATCTGAGTCTCTTCTAGAGTAACACCCAGGGGCAGACAAGAGGGAACTGAAAGAAGGCAAAAAACAATATTTAGATTTATTTTAGAAGATGTGATTAAAGCAGTTTAAAAGGATTTTAATCTAAAGGAGAATCAAAGTGTGAGTATTCATAGCTCAGAGCTGGATGTCATGGACAACAACTTCCTTCCACCAAAAATAGTCCAGTTCCTCTTTCACAAGGATTCAGACTAAATTATTTTTTAGGCTTTCTCACAGCTTTGTGTGAATGGAAACTTTTTGACTTCTTGCCAATGGCATATGCTTTGCTGCATTGTACCTTAGTTTGAGCATCATTGAGGACACGAGCAGGCAACTGACGAAGGCAGGCTACAATTTCCTCACTGGTGGATGAAGGGCACCCCACATCTTCAGCCAGGGCTGCTGCTTGGTTCTGTGCTCTCCTTGTAGTAATTATGGATGCTGGAGAAAAAGCTGAGCCTCCCTAGAAAAAAAAACCCACAATATCAGTCAATACATGTTGCCAGAACACCTGGTTCCCTGGTGCAGGTAAAAAAGATGAGAAGAAAAATCTGCCCACCTGCAGAATGTAAATTCCAGGCTTTTAAAATAAGCGAGTTCTAAAGATCAAAGAAAAGGGGTGAAGGGTCAGTCAGGCTGTTTCCAGCTCTGCCACAGTTATTTTGGAAAAGCTATAAGTGTCTATATTATGTCTACAACCAAATCACAAATCTTTCTGAAAACTTTGGTGGAAGGAGAAACATTGAGACAGAAGCAGATATAAAGAGGGTGCTATGAGGCACATGAGGGAATGGAGAGCCTCCCTACAAGAAGAAACTAAATGGAGTTTTATCATAGCTCTGATAAACAAGGATTGAGAGCAGGCATGATGTCCATAAAGAAGAGCTATTTCTACCTGGGGACAATGCTGGTACAAGGACAAATGAGCACTAAGTATTCACATTGAGTGTAAATCAACATCAGCTAGAAACCAAAGATAACTAGCACAAGGAGCGATGAGGGTCTGGAAGTGCTATGAACTGAGGAAGTAAGAACAAAAGACTAAAGGAAACTGCAGAAGGTTTACCAGAGCATGATGATCAAAACAAGAGCAGAGGCTACAGTCCAGCCTCTACCCCAGACTCCTCATACTCTTCCTGCAGCTGTGCCGACATTGCAAATGTTCTTAACAAGAAAGGATAGCACAACATTTTTGAGTAAACATGAAAACTACTTGTTGAAAATGCTTAAATCTGATAAGATCTGACCTAGAACAGAAAGGTTGGAATAGCTCTGACATGGTTCAATGACTAATTTCCAAACGTTTGCATCAGTTTACTGATAATAGCTGCTAAGATTAGCTTCTGTCCTCTAAAAAACCTCACAACCTAGATGCATGATATGAAAGACCCTGATCTATTGAACTGATTAATTTACTTCTTACCGAATTTGCTCAGAGCATAACTACATGTCTTGAAAAGCAAGTTGAAAAGAAACAGAAAACAAACAGCAAATCTTTAAATTGAAATAGTTTCAAACCTCTGAGTCAAAAGAACTCTGTGAAGCCCTGGCCAGTCCCCAGGACACTTTTTATATTTCAAACAAGCAGAGCCATTGATACTGATGGGATACCGTTGCTGTCAACTGGTTTCCAAAAATAGTGAGAAAGAGGTTATTATTTGGGTGTAGAGACAGTCTTCTAGCTCACTTCATGCAAAATTTCCAGTGCTACTACCCTCTTGAAAGGTTTCTCTTCTTTTTTATCAGATCTGGAAAACAAGCACTGTTATTAGGCTTAATGACTGAGATGAAGATGGTTGCAGATAAGCAAAGGAAAAACCTAGTTTTTTTATTCTGGGCCACTGTAAGAGCCATCTTGAGTTTTAAGAGAGTGGAAGAACTAAAGAAGAAGAAATAAACACCACTTGGTATTCCTCACTTCAGCACTCAATTTAAATGAGTACTCAAGTGAGCAACAGGATTTATCCTCTCATGGGATTTGCAGTGGCCTATTTTGTGTTTGTAAGGCACGATATTTGTATTTGTAACGCACAGCTGCTGACTAGGTGCACTGACTCAGCTGGTCATGAGAGAGAAAGAAAAATATCTTTGATGAGAGTATCTTGTCTGTGGGTGGGTTCCCAGCACACAGAGTGAGAACCATGTATTTTAACTTTGCCTTTGGAAGAGCATGTTCATCAGAGCTATGATGAATGAGATTAGAAAGGGATAACACACCATGTCAGCTTCCCTCAGAAGAGGAGCTTCCTTGCATTTCATGCGGAGTTAGGAATTATGAGCCCCTCAATGCAATAGAAAAATTAAATCCAGGACTGTACAATATTTACCCACTAACCTGGCAAACATCAGATCTGAATGTGCTCAGCAAGCTTTATCAAGTGTCCAGTACTGCCAAATGGCATTCATTTAAAACAAAGCAAATTCATAAAATATTAAAGGACTTCAGTTTCCCAAGCTTCCCAAGTTTCACAAATTTTGAGACTGTCAGTTTCCGTGGAAATTCTGAAGTTGCCCTATTAAAAGGCCAAGTCTGGTAGGGAAGGAGTACTGAAATCAGATGATATATGGAATCCAAAAATTCACTGAGACTAAACAAAACATCCTTGTGTGTGCTTGATTTTGAACACGTTTCCACCCAGAGATTTTAAAAGCTGTGCAGTTTCCCTGCCTCAGATATCCACAGCCTGAAAGATTGCCCTGAGGTCATGTACTGAGTAAAACAAAGACTGCAAAAGGTTCTGGGTAGAAGTGTCCCCCAAGTTCTCTACTGCAGGGCCAGAACTAAAAGCCTGGGCAGGCAAATCTTCACAGCACAGCACAGGATTGGCTGGCAGTAGATACAATCAAAGCTTGATGAGTAAAACAAAACCCCCAAACTTCTGCAAATACATTTCTGAGGGGAGGAGAGCTCGATGGAGCCTCAGTCTGGTTGTGGATTATTTTCTCTTCTTTCTATGAGTGGTTACAATGGGTTTAATTGCTCTTTAATCTGTCATTTTTCTTCCATTTTCCATGCTAATGGCCACTTCCTCAGTTTGCTTTTTTGGTAACACCCATATTCATAAAGCAAGTCTTGGATCTGGGGTTTGAAAGAGATCAAATCTTTGGGGTTTAAAAGAGATGTGGTATCTACTACTTTTAATCATGTTTAATTTTTACTAGGACTGGAAGCGGGGGATAGAGAAACATGAGGCATCATTCAAAGAGTGTTTAGAAACAATACCATTATGTTTCCTTCCCAGGTGCATCCAAAACATATTCCAGGCTTTACAAACATGGCTCCTCTTAGGGCAGAAGTTATGCAAGCAAAACTGTGCTGGTTCTCTATTTTAGAAATTCACATCAAAATTCAGGGTCACTGTTCCTTCATTATTGCCAAAAAAAAACCCCCTTCAGGAACAAATAAGTGAGAACAGAAGCTGGCATCACCCAGAACTAATTTTCTTTCTTTTTTGAGCCTGCAGTTTTCACATTAAACAGAAATCTTCCCTACTGAATCCACATTACAGGTAGGCTCAGGACACAGAGAATAACAGAGCTACACTTAGCAGTTCCCTATTTTCCTATAAAACTATAGTTTATTTGTGTGATTAGTCCCAGCAACCAGTAATGGGGGCCTTGTGTACTTTATAAAATAGGACTACTTAGGCAGAAGCAGAAATAGTGGAGGGCCTGTTTATTTCCATTACATGGCACCCATATTACCATCAACATGACAGAATCATGAATCAGAAAACCAAAATTCATGAGATCAGCTCAAGAATAACAAACACTGTGTTCTTTTTGTTAGTCCTCTGTTTTTTAATTCTCCAGGAATTCTTCTGTATCTATGAACACAAGAGCTTAAAAATTCACTTTTAAAACTAACAAGTGAAATCTTCAGATATTCCAGTAGAGTTGTTTTTGAAAGTGAACCTCTAAAAACTGACATATAAAATAAAATTGTAGTCATTAGCCTTGTCATCACTGGGGGACCATTTAGAAGGAATTTACAGGGAACTGAAGCCACACACACTTCTTGTTTTAGCTGTCCTTACAGATGGACCCACAAAAAGGGGGAAGAGGAAGACAGAGGAAGTTCCATTGACATTTTTGACATCGACCCAGTCAAAAGTGTTCAGAAGTGCTAAGAAGAAGCAGTTGCAGCTGTGTTACACAATCCACAACAGCACTGTTACATTGTTCTCCAAAATTCATAGTAACAGGAGGAACTTAGTAGTGTTGAGCAATAGCACCTACTGCAACAAGTGATGGCATTGAAAATGGGAGGCAAAGTCTTTGGTACTATTTAGTTCAGGGACCAGGAACACTGTCAGCATTTCTTTATTATTTTCAATAATAAAGAATTTTCTTTAATATTTTCAGTATTAGAGGTTCAGCTATATGGTAGAAATTCAGATACCAGGAAATGTTGCAGCTCACACTGGTGAGAAGCTGATGAACCAGTATCATATGAAGGTGAGTTCTCACTTTATTATGAGGCTGTGACCAGCTGAGCTGGGGCCAGTGCCTCTTGCAAACTTTTCTTCTGGGACATCATAGCTCAACAGACTTTCATTGATGCTATCCTGGCCATCCCAATCCTTCCTCCACAAACTCATGCTGCTGTTGTGATGAGATGATAAAAAAGAATATATGGACCTCTGTTTGGTTTGTGTGACCATGTTTTTGTAGTGAGGGAGTCTAAATGAAATATTTGCAGTGTCGTGAGGAAGAGTGAGAGTGGAAAATCCCAGATGGTCATAATCATGCTTTACTTCTCATTATTGTGCTCTGTTTAATTAGTAATAAATTAAACTAATTAAAATAATATTAGTTTAATTTCCCTGTCTGTGATGGTAACTAGTGGGTGATCTCTTCCTGTACTTATCTTGACTCATGAGAATTTCATTCTATTTTCTTCCCCTGCCAGCTGAGGAGGGCAGTGACAGAGTAGGTTTAGTGGGCAGCTGGTGTCCAGCCAGAGTCAACCCACCACACTGTACTCTGTACCTCTGTCTCACAACATATCTGGAAAAGACCATTTCCACATAAGCTGCAGTGCTGAATGTCTTTTGATTCTTCATTTAGTTTTGAAATTCACATCTGTAAAATTTTTCAAAAAATATTCAGAACACACCCAATAATTAGAAACTTCACTGGAACTAGATTTTATCACCCACACTCTGCAAACCCAAATGCAGCTTCCTCTCTTCACATCACAACTACTCGTTTTTTTCCAAACTGACTTAAAAATTAAATTCTTTCTTGAGCCACATTGTCTCCTCAACACACGCACTCCCTGCAAGTGAATGAAGTTTCTCTGATGGCTGCAACCAAAGCAGGCTTTTTGTGTGCCCTGAATCCTGCTATAGGCAATGCAAACAGCAATTACGGTAACACCACCCGAAAATGAGATCAAAAGACATCTAATGCAAACAGTCAGACCAAGGAAATGTCCTGAGAATACTATTTTCCCAAAAGAGCCAGCTGTACAGCAATATTTTATTTGTTAAAAATAGGCACTCTCCAGGCTCAGATGCACACAGTTCCCAGCCAGAAGTATCTGTCAGACCATCTGGTTTGACCTCCGGGATAGCCAGGGCTCTTCCATTTCCTGACTGCTGAGCTCAAGTGCTTCCTATCACTTAAAACACGCTTGTGTTTGACTAGAGCCTGATCTTGCATGAAGCATTTAAGCTGTGCTCAGAGACACAGAGAAACAGATACTGCAGTCTTCTCCTTGGCAGTTTCTGCCTAAGGATAATCACTCCATGGACAGGCAACAGCACCTTATTTCTGTTTGAGGATGTCTTCAGTTTCAATTAATGCCAGATTAAAGATACTGTTTAAATCCTGTTTTTTCTCCCTGCAAAAATAAGCAAGCTGCAACTAAGCGACCACTGACTCACTTTCACAATGAGTTTAGGAGATTATTCTTTAACAGACTGGGTTTAAAATATTTCAGAAGTTGTTTTCAATTTGGACCCTATTTGCTTCTTTCTTGCAGGGTTGCTTTCCAGTGTCCTTCAGTGTTTTTCCTTAGATACCCACTTCGACGTAGTGACAAGTGCTTACAAGACACCAAGATTGCACGGCTCTATGTGATGACATTAATGTCATTTTCCCAGGCTTTCATGAAACCTGGCTTCAAGAGCCTGGAGAAGCAGAAAGCTTTGGGAACAGCTCAGGGAGTCTCTGTCACAGCTAAGATATTTGGCACACACCTGGCAAACACCAGCACAGGGAGTGTAACAGGGAATGGTCAGGTCAGTCCAGCAATGGAAGGGAAAACTGAGAAAGAAATGTTTTTCTCTCCATAATTGTCTACTAGACTTTAATTTCCACATAAATATGGGAGGAAGCCAAGGGTTCTCTCTTATATCAAAAATAACATTTTGAAGAAGGCAGATTTCTTTTTCATATATCAGCCTTTGCAAACCCCTCTTTGCTGACATCCCTGCAAGGACAATGTTCCTCTCATGAGTGACTCACAGAGGGCCTGTGTCAGGTTAGTGACCTGAATAACAGGATATGAATATTTCTAAGATGACATATAAAGCCCCACTTAATTCATACAACCACTTTCTTCCACTTAGATGTAAACACTACTTTATCAATTATCCTATTTGATAAAAGGTATTAGCTAAATGCACCAAAAGGGTAAATCAGCTCTCATCATTGCACAAGAGCAGACAGCTACCAGCAACAGGCAGAAATAACACAGAAATGGAGAATTCTCTCTATCACCACTGCAAACTCATCTGTTTCTCTACCAGCACAGTACAAAGTGTCTGAGATTTACTGTGTTTCCAGCAGATCATGTTCTATCAAACAAGTCCAACCTCTCCTTAAAGTGTGATCAACCTCTTCTGCTCAGTCTGAGACCTGTCATATTCCCAAGTGCATTTAAGGATGTACCCTTGCTTCTTGTAAAGGGACAGAGACTGTCAGAGGCAGCCTAAGGCTGAGTGTGGTGAGAAGAATCAGGAAAAAGCTCTGCCTCTGCCTATTCCCACATGCAAGCATCCCCTAACCCATGATATTTGAGTAGTTCCAGAGACACTGTTCATCAATTCAGTGAATGCATTAATGGACATGCACGTCACATCCTTGTGATTTGAAGAAAGCAAGAAAGTCCTAAACAGTGAAAATATAACTGGCCAGGGTAGCCATGGAGCTGTGCTATAGACTGATTAGCTTATCAAGTTCCCTAGTGCTTTCCTGTCCCTTCAAACTGAGGACTGCTGGTACACCCCATCAAAGAGAAAGAATGTTTTCCTGAAATTACCAAATTACCAATTTTTGGCACAGCTTTAGGGATTTGATCAGTGTTTCCTGGCTTCAATAACAGTTACACAACAGCTCCCACATAAGCACCTACTTGGAGCTACTCTGGTGTGAAGTAGGAAATCTGCTTGGGCTCGTTGGGTTATTTTGTTTTCTTGGGGTTTGTAAAAGGGGTTTTTTTTTGGGGGGGGGGGGGGGTTTTTTTATTATTATTCTGTGTTAGGGATATGAGTTTTTCAGATCCCATCTTGATTATAAAAGCAAAGGGCAAACCTTAATAAATTCTTTTGACTTCTATATCCATATCCACAGCACAATATTTTTCAGTGCCTTTAGTCAGGTTATTTAACAGGTCAGTATCTTGGTTCCTCCATCTCAGACACTGAGATGAGGAAGGTCCTAAGGCTTTTGCACTTTTTGCAACTAATGTGAAAATGGGCTTCACAGACTGGCTTTCAATCCATATTTCTTCTTTGCTGGTCTTAAGCCTCAATTATGTGCAGACAGAGGTATTTTGGTGTACAGAATGAAGCATAAAGCAAAGGCTGCATTCCTATTCAGACTCAATAAGAGAGAAAAAAATGTTTTGTGCCTCTTCCTGTCTGTCAGAAGAAAAATAGCAAAAATGCATAAAAGAAAACAGTTGGGGAATGAGCATTACTGGATAAATAAATTCAGAAGAAGAAGAAGCAAAAAATAAACCCTTTTTGTGCAAGTAATGTAAACTGGGTTATTTCCCTCATTTTTTATATCTGCTGAAACCAGCCCTGATGCAATACATTGAAAACCTCCCTGTTTTTCTCAGCCCATAGATAAACTGTGCCTTCAGTAGTGACTTGCAACAGGAACCTCATCTGTTGCAAACACTTTGAGCCTTCCTTATTTCTCAGAGAGGAAGTATGTGGCCTGTTTGGCAAATGCTGCTCTACATGACAGCGTGAACTTCACAACACACTCATTCGACCGGCTGCTCCTCGACTTGATCAGCTAAACCTTGCTGGCAGCAGGAGAGCAGTACTATGACTACGGCTTTTTTCAGGAATACTGCAACCTGGAATGCCATGCCTAGCATTTAAAGGTAATCACTGCTGTGATATATTTTACATTATCTGCGTACGAGACCAAATGTTTCAATTTTATTTATATACAAGGGTATTCTATTTCATTAACAATGACAGTATTCAGACTGTGGATTTCAAATACCACCAAAGGCAGAAATAGAAGAGCCTGCCTTGATCCTTTTCATAAGGAGTGGTACTAAAGATAGACAGGACAAGGAGTATTTCTACTGAACCCTAAGAGTAAGATAGATGCTTAGGACCTTATGCTAAAGCAAACTGTATTTCACCATAACCAAAATATGAGCCCACAGATTAGTGGGCTTTTTATTCAAAGTGTTAGAAGTGTGGATAGTGTGGTATTTCTGTGTTGTTTCATGTTTGCATGTGTCTATGAATTACTTTGATGAGAGTATTATGTTATTCTTTCTAAGCACAAAGGTACAACTGCCTCTAAACTGAAAGGATGCTCATTTTGATTAATGATAAATTAAGGGAAATTCACCAAATTATTATACTGTTTCTGAAATCTAAGTTGTTTTCCTTTTTCTTTCCCCACAAGAAAAATAATAGGATGCCAGTGCTTTCATTTTCAAGCTAAATGAGATTCAGATATTACCTGTGAACTTTATTGAGAATTAAATTGTAAAATCTTGGCAATATATATGTGAATATCAGGAAACAAAAATAAAATATGGTATAGCATCTCAGGAATGATAAATGTTCTAATTTTACTAGTCTACGGTATTCCTTATAGGAGGGCTTTATTCATGTGCTTATCTTGCCTTTTTATTCCTCTTATTACTTCCATTTCTTTATATTAACTAATTCTCAATCATATTAAATATAACTTGGAAAAAGTTCTCACCAAGTAGCAGAATTTCTTATGGTCCATGCTATTTAACTGTTGCAGAAGCACGTTTTCTCAGAGAACAAATTCTGCAAGAGGAAGTTACTGCTATATGTGCTGCACACAGGAACGGAAGGGGAAAATTGTACCACAGGTTTTGGGGGTCACACGATGTGGGTCAGTGGGATTCCAGTCTTGGCAGGTGAAGAATTCTTATCTGCTGAGAGTTCTGATATATAGGACACAAAGCAGGACTGGGACTCTGGCTGTTTCCTTACATTCCTTTTGGCAGCAAAGAACCTAAGCCCTAAGAGCTGTGAGTGCAAACAGCCATGTGACCACCTTTCCTTGGACACTGTGCACAAGTGGAAAGGGGAGAGAAGACCAATGCTTGGAACACTGCAAGTGTGATCTTAACAGTTAAAACCAATTTTCCAGGCAAGCCTGAGAAGGTGGCTGGTGAGCAGGAGAGCTGCAGGTAGATTTTGGTTCCCAGCAGTTCCTCTGAGCTGAACACCAGCTGCATTCTGTGCAGGGTTTGGAGTAAATAAGACACAGTGAGTTTAGAGTCTATAATTTCTCTATAGTTCTTCCTACATTACCCTCAGTGAATTATTTTCTTTGCATCCGGCATAGTTATCTGCTTCAGTGATGGAAGGATAACACTTCTACTTGTATCCCAAGCTCTGTCATCAAGTTTAGATATAAGGAACAAAGTTTTTGAAATGAGATGGGTGAAACACAGGTTGCCCAGAGAGGTGTTAGATACCTCATCCTTGTAAACATTCAAAGCCAGGTTGGACAGGGCTCTGAGCAACCTGATCTAATTGCAAATGCCCCTGTCCATGGAGGGAGGGTTGGACTAGGTGGCCTTTGAATGTCCCTCCCAACCCAAATTATTCTATGGTTTAATAAGGTCAAGTGAGATGCAGTGCCTGGACCAAATTTGCTATTTTCAGAAGATTATAATCTATAAAACTGTTATTTTTTTTTATTGATTTCAATAAAAAGAATTGGTTCATGAGATTTTTAAAGCTTCCAGTAAGTCTAGTTTTGCAGAGTGCCTCAAAATTTCAGAAAACCACACAAGAATTTGTCATGCGGTGATGGAATGGATTTGTATTGTGCCGACAATAACTCAACACAAGCACAAGCCACTTAAGCCATCAAGTTCCATCACTCCAGAGTAAAGCACACCATTGTTTTATAAATATGACTAATTTGTACATTCTTACCCTAGAAACAGTGATATGCCATTGCCAGCAACACAAGTAGAAAAAAATTTTGCGTGCTCTATTTCAAACAAAACTTCCATGTCCCATTTTGAACACCAGAAGATTGAATCATATCTCAGAACATTCACTCTACCACCTTAGACTGCACTACAGGAACCTTTACTCTGCCCATGTGCATAATGACAAGTGGCTTTAGTAGTAAAACCTAGTCTGATGTCCCATTTTCCTTTTAGTCCCTTTGGTTAAGTGAATTAACAGCAAGGGTCCGAGCTTTTCATATTTTTATTTTTACTGAGCATTTCTGCCGTGAATCTGGAGAGCATCCTGAACTCTCTGTTCTTTTCACAACTTTATGCTACCAGTGGTAGTGACAGTAAAAGAGCATGGAAAATGCAATGAGAAGCAGCAAACTGCCACGTTAATGACGGTAAAGGCCAAGACGTCACTGCTCTTCACTCTACTGAAAGTACTTTATAACGTTTGCATTTTCCACAAGTCAGCTTCTTCCACATCTAAGGCAGCAGCACAGAGCTGCACATTGTGCCCTGATGACTCCAGAGATACTTTGAGAACAATTCCTGGTATGGCAGAAGGGAACCAGGCTGTGCTCTGCAAAAATACAAAGTAGGAACTTGCCTGTTGTCCAGTATTTAATCCTTCTGGACTTGACTGTGATTTAATTGCAAACAATGTATAGGCAACTCTGCAGAAACACTTCAGGTATTTCTAAAGCAGAATTTAGAGTTTAGATCCTTAAACACCATCTAGAAAAATGTAAGTGCCTCGGTGAAATGTGTCGTGTTTTTAGAAAGATTGAAAGCCTGAAGCAAAATTTTCAGCAGTCTTTCCACCATGCACAAATATTACATATTACTTTCCAAAGAGACACAGGCGCACCTGAAATTAGGCGTAGAAAAAAGGCTACTGGTAACAACCCTGACACTTGTAGGATGACTTGCTCTCCTGGCCCTCAAATAACAAAACTCAACATTAAATGGCACTTAGAGGTAGGCCTCTTATTTTTACTTTTTTTCAGAATTCTGAGACACAAAATTCAGGCAATTCTCATCTAAATATTAATTGCATGTGTCAAAATTAGAGATGGACATAAGATGTTCATGTTGTCATTCTTGCCATCTATCTGGAATTGCATAACATTTTTGGTAACTGTAGCTTAGATTCTATACTGAGCAAGATTTGAGCTTCCTTTTTAAGTCACTGCAAAAATGCATCTACCAGAGCACAGAGCTCAGCAGAGGTTATCAGTCCAGGTATTTTTCTCATTCTCCTGGCTGGCATTTTCAACCCTGTTGAGCTCTCTATTGCTGTGCCCAGGAAATTTTTCTGGCTAATATGAAGATGAGCCATAAATATCTATAATATCTGTAGCCAAAATACTGTCTGCACTACTCTCATGGGAATATAGTTCTTTATGGGATACAAGTAAGAAAAATGTTCAATAAATTAAAATTGGGTCTTGCAGAAAAATATTCATAATTAGATCAGAAAATTATGATCTTGAAAGCAGACATTGCCTGACAAAGTGAATTCTGGTTTTGGATTTAGAAATTTAGGTACACTTACACAGGGAAATATTTTTTTGTTGTTGTTTTCTATCAAGAGACCATTTCTTAAAACATGAATACCCAAGTTGCTTATTTAAATTTAAGGGTGCTGTTTTATTCAGCTTCTAGCCTTCTCTTATCAGGCAACACATTTTTGTTCTTGTGAAAGTAGGTTTCAGATGCTTGTCAGAAAGACACTGGCACAGCTGCACCTTCCAGATGTGCCACAAGCCAGTTCCTGTGCATAAAGCAAAGGAGTGATGTGCTATTTAGGCAGTGAAATAGAGAATTCTAGCAAAGAGCCTTTGGAAACAGCACTAAGAAGCTTGGTTGGAAAGCAGATGAGGTGGAGTCAAACTGTGCACTACCATCTGTTCTAGCACTGAACTCCTTGCATTTGATAAGGGATGATTTTTCTTTCCTTTGAATGGCATTTTATTCTGTAGGATGTCTTTCTAAACTGTCTGTAAGATGTTAAAAATTTATGGTATTAATCAACATACTTAAATTCTGCCAATCTTATTCCAAAAGACAATTAGCGATAAAGTCTTGCTGATGTCAGCGGTTCTTCTTCTCAAATGGAACATTTCTTCACCTGACCCTCATCAAGTTCTAGCCTGTGTAAGTGAAGAGCTGCACACCAAAGTCAGGCATCATCTTTGAAATATTTAAGCTAGAAAAGGCCACAAGATTCAGAATACTCACACAATGCTGCTAGAGCTCCTGCTATCATTTTCACAGAGCAATGGACAAAAATATGTTTTTAAAAAATAATTACTTATTAGCTGGTGGTGTTATTTTGCTTTAATGTACAGTTTTTAAATAGATATAGCTTTTTGTCTTCTGCCTCTGAAAACATACCATAGCACAATACGTCTTTCACATTCAAAGTATTTATCTCTCTGTCCTCTATCAGAGAGAATTAGGATGGCTGCAGCAAAGCTATGAGAAGGAACTGTTCTCCTCACAGTATTTAGTTCCACAATTGTCTGATATTGTTTTTTGTGCATCCACCAAAACTTTTTAAGGTATCTGAAGAATCTGCACTGCTGGCTTTATGCAGGACATTTGAGATCAAACATTTTTTTAGGCAAGGTGTTACTTAAAAAAAAAATTGCCCATGTTTGCTGAAGGCACAATTGCATCAGAAAAAAAACCAAACCTACCAAGCTGTGTTCTTTACATTCAGTAGTGTTAAAACCAACATACACACAGTGCTGAAAACCAGGGACATCAGTATCCTTTGTAGCCTCACAACCCCAAATGCTGAAAAAATATTTTGTATATGAAATGCCCATATCGGCACAGCTCTGCTGTTACTTCCTATTGTGCTGAGGTACTGGTAATGGAAACTTTTACTACATCATGTTCTTCTGAGCAACTTCCCTAGCTGTGGTTTTCTGCTATTCCCCTGATAAAAGCACAAGAGTGGTGAGAGTTTAGCAAGTATGTAAAACTCTTGCATGAATTTGACACCAGAGTTCTCAAAAGCAAAACTGTACAAAATTGGAGACTCCCAAACCAGGTCATTTCTCATCTGCTAGCACAGCAGGTGTTACTGTGATGTTAAATTTCAGTGTCTGCTTTGATTTAGTTCCGAAGAGCTTTGACAGAATCGGAGAGCGCAATGGGAAATACTGTGAAAACTCCAAGAGCATCTGAGGAAACAAACATGCCCAGCCAAACGGGTAAGCACTCATTTCATTCCTTTCAACAGAAAAAGATGTTCACGATATATGATAGACTCAGCCATGTGTCTGTCCTCACCCGCCTGACGAGAGCAGGCAAGCTCTTGGCTGCTGTGGGAGAAGGAGGGCATCCACCAGACTGTGCTTATATTTAACTACATTTTAGCTCATTTTCCAAGAAGCACTTTAATTAAAAACCCCAAATGTTAAACGTATTATTTGCTGGTGCTCCTTGAAAGATGTTCCTTCCAAATCAGAAAGCACTGAAACGCTGCTTCAGAAACCAGGAATGCTGGTTTTGACATAATTGCATGTGATATTTTATACAAATTTATTCTTGAAATTTGGGGTTCTTTCATTTAAGTTAAAAATTTTAATGATGTATTGCATTGAACCTCATGTCCATCCACTGTCAGATAATTGCATTCACAGTAGCACACAGCCAACCTGTCACCAGATTTATCCATAAAGGTTATAGAGGAATACGAGTTTCACAGGGCAAGCTGCCAGAGAATATAACACATCTTCCCTCTGCATCCACATATGAATAAATCAGGTTGCAAATCTCTCTCTGCCACCTCTGTAGGCTGGTAGAGGTCATGGATTGGGGGGAGAAAGGAAGAGGGATTTGGTGATCAGCTACTACAAACTGTGAGTGGGTGTGTGGAGAACCAGTAGAGCCTCAGCCCTCAAGGTGCACTAATTCAGGCAGCTGGCACAAGAGCTGCAATACATCACTCCCCAGAGGTGAAGAGAAGAAAACAGTCTTGTTTTGTTTTTTTTTTTCATTTGGGTTTGGGGTGGGTATTTTTAAGTAGTTTTTTGGTTTTGTTTTTAATTTTGGGGTTTTTCCATGAAAGATTTTCTGACTGGGTTGCTCATTATTATAAGGGTAGGGATTCAGCCTGGTTCCATTTTTGCTGCAAGGAAACCCAGCCCTGCTCTTAGTATGGTTAGGAACTCCCTAAGATGGGCAGCCTTGCAGCCCTAAGTCCTAACACAGCAGAGATCAAAAACTACTCAGCATATTACTAAATTTATTTTTTTTAATTGGTGAAGAAGAGTGCTTTATGCTGAGCTTCCCAACAACTGCTGACACAAATACCACATATAAACACCAAAACAGAGACATGCACTCACTCAAAGCAGGACCTTGCTGATGCCTGTGACCAAGTTGTACTGGTCCTGCACATGCTAAAAGTCAGGATTTAGCAGGGCTAAAAACAACTGCAACCCTTTCTGTGATGGAAATAGAACATACCCCTAAAAGATAACTCTACAAACATTGATAGCACAGTGGTTCCAAGGGGAAAATATCTATTTAGGAATTCAGGACTCAATCTACTTGACCTTTCTAGCACATCTACAAAGGGGTGTTTTTAGTCCTGCCTGACCTCCTGCTACCACCTGGGGAGAGATCTTCTGTAGCTGCCGTGATGTTTCAGACACTCTCACAGCTGAAATTACACCAGATACCCATGTTCAATCATCTAAAACCAGGGGGGTTGTCACAAAAATGATGTGATGGAACACCTTTCCTGTGAGAAAAGGTTGAGAGAATTGGGGTTATTCAGCCTGGAGAAGAGAAGGCTCCAGGGAGTCTTTATTGCAGTTCTCAATACTTAAAGAGGGCTTCTAAGAAAGATAGGGATGGACTTTTTAGTAGGGTTTGTTGTGATACAACAAAGGATAATGGTTTTAAGCTAAGACAGGGTAGATCTAGACTGGATTTACTTTTTATAATGGGGGTTGTGCAACATTAGACCAGGTTGCCCAGAGGTGGTAAATGCCCCATCTCTAGGAACTTTCAAGGGCAGGGTGGTTGGGGCTCTGAGCAACTTAATACAGTTGAAGGTGTCCCCAATCATTTCAGAGGGTTGGATTACATGACCTTTCAAGGTCCCTTCCAACTTGAACTATCCTATGATTCTAGGATTTATCAGCCTGAATCGCTCCTTGCATCCATCCGTCTCTTAGTCAGGGTCAGACCAGCATCTTTCATAATGGCTTAGATGCTGCTAATGAAAGTTGGGATTACAAAGATCAGTATTGTCATCCAAATCCAATGAAAAAAGACTTCTAAAAACGAACCTGGTACCAAAGTGTGTGTTGGGGTTCATCCAGTGAGTTTGTATCTGTTTGCCTTCCTGAGCAGATCAAACTCCAAATCACATCACAAAACACAGATTTCCACTACCCAGGAACAGACCTGATTTAACTGAGGTGGAGGATCCAATCCATGGACTTTCGATAGTTGAAATAGTTATTAGGAGGAGTAGGTTTGACATTGGCTCATTTCAGTGAGACTGAATAAAATGTAAGATTGAAACAGAAGGGAAAGAATGAGAGGAAAGAGGGGAAGAAACCATGAAAATAACAAAAAGGGGAAAGAAATGCCCCCATACTGTACAGGCATTCCTGCACAACCCAGGGACTGATGACAGAGTAAGCAGAACAGCAAGGGGTCATCAAGGGTTGTGAGCCCCTCTTTGTCCTCCTTTGGGACCATGAATCAAGGGTTAATTCTTTTGGGCTGCACCTGCACAGCTCTCAGTTCCCAAGCTGGCTGGTTTAGATCTAGCTTGGGTACCAAAGTGTGACTCTGCAGCCACACCTTGTGGTGCTGCACAGTTTCCCAGACACACATGAGTGCCCTCCTTCACACTCTCTGGTGCACCCCATGCCATAAATCCTAATATTTCTGCTGGCCAGTAAAGCAGGATGATGCATGGAGCTGAACTCCAAACTGTTCATTCCCACTCCAGACATGGACCACCTCAGTGCACAGCACAGCAGATTTTTGGGGGTGATGAGCTGGATTGGATGCTCTGCCCATGCTCTTTCTACTCTCTAATAAGGCTTCATAGTCCATTCCTAATGAATAATTTGAAGGATACAGTATTCAGTCTCACACTTTGCAAGACACGTGGGTGTGAGGACATCTAAAATTAGCATGTATTTCACATTAATTTCCTACTTCTAAAAAAAACCACCCAGAATTAACACCTGATGCAGTGGAAATGATTGTACTGTGATCTTTCCACTCTAACTTTTGAGTTATTCCATTTTAGATGTAACCTACACTTGCACTGTGGAGGAGAGCTTGTGTTAGATAAACTCAGGCAAATCTTTTTTTCTTTTACATCTTGAAAGTGTGGGAAGCTCATCAGATCAAATCTATTAGATCACTGTGAAATTAGGTGTGGAGAAAGTGTGTAATTTGTTTAGTTCCTGTTTCCAGGCTTTTGTGTTTGTAAGGAGCTGGTGTGGGTTCTGTGAAATGTTGTACTGTGTGGTGGGGTATTTTGCATGACCGAAAAACCCTGTGAGGTTTGACTTAAACACCAACCAAAACGAAGTGAAGAAGGAGGGGGTTCACTCCTTTCCTTACACTTTAATATAACTGTGTGTAGTTTAAGAAGAAACATTTGCATGGATGTGGAAGATAAAATTCTGATATATTCCTTCCTTTTCGGAACTAAAAATAACCATGCAAAATTTAAACAAAAATGAATATAAATATGAAAGTGTAAGCAAAGTAACACAAGTCCTGTTAGAGTAGACAAAAAGTCACCATAACAAAATGCAAATGACCAGTGCACAAGGAAGGAGAGCAGAAAAGCACTTTTTTCCACTCTTTTACTATGGAAGCAGAATATTTACAAATAAACAGCATGATTTTTTCAAAAAAACATTGCTAAAGGCATTGTTCTTAAGATAAAAACAACTATATTCAATGTAGTATTACATGATGTTTTATAACCTGCAACAAGAAATAAAGTGATGGCACTTTATCCTCATTGTGCTATTTTTAAAATATACTTTCTGGCCTGTATTTCTTTTAGTAGTCCTGGGTAAAGATTTTGTTCTGTTAAAAAAGACTCAGTGCCAATTCTTAGGTGTTATTAGCCTCAGGTACTAAGTAGCTTCATAGACAGGAAGGTGCCACTAGATTTTCTGTGTAGAACAAGGAAGCCATCGAAGGCTTAGCACAGATTTTCTTCAATAGGGTTGAACTAAGTGTATAATAAGTTATATTAGACTCATCACAGTGATTGGCTGTACTGGACTAGTCCTGTTTAGTTCAGTGACACTAATCAACTAAGAAAATCATGGCAATACCAATATTAAATACACTCTCAAAATAATCATAGAATGATTTAGGTTGTAAGGGATCTTAAAGATCATCTAATACCATTCTCACTGCCATGGGCAGGGATGTTATTCACTAGATCAAGTTTCTCAGACCCAATCCAACCTGGCCTTGAACACTTCCAGGAATGGGGTATCCACAGCTTCTCTGTTGTGTTCCTTTTCTTCATGTTTCCTTCAGCCTTCTACCATTATCTCCGTGAGTTGTTTCTAAGACACCGAGACATATAGCTAAAACCACAGAGCATTCATTCAGGGTGTTGTACCTAAGTTTCCCTCAAAAGCTGCCTTCCTTAAAGAGAAGTTGGCAACAAATCTGTATTAAATGAGAAAAAACTAACAAGGTATCTCGCTATCTGATTTCTTTCTTTCCTACCCTGAATTCACACCCATTTTTGCACATGTTGGGCTGCACAGAGTGGGAGGTATAGAGGTCAAAAAAGACTCTGCAAATGTAGTGCTAGATGGTGTTTCTAAGGACCAGGGTGCTGATCCTGGAGGAGGCAGAGGGAAGCTCTGTCTCCCTGTGAGATTGTGGAGGGTACTGAGATGTGCAGAGGGGAGGAACTGCTTCCAGGAGAAACACAAGCAGTGTATGGCACAATCCCTTCTACCAGGACTTGTGACAAAGATCTCAAAACATCCAGCATGGCACATTTCTGAATCTCCCAGCTGTCAGCATTTACTGGGCACCACAGATTCCAGCAGGATGAGGAACATTTCCTATTTGATAGTCTCAGTCTTGTGTAAAGTGCGCTGTCCTTCAGAAATGCAGAAGACTCAGCATGTCCTACACAGGGTGTAAGTCCCAGATTCATCCCAGAAGATGTAAAAGGGATGAAAACATCCCTTCTCATCTCTTTGCTGACCTCAGCTCTGCAAATTGTCATTGTACAATGGTTTCAACTTAAACACCCCTGTGCTTGTTTTCTTTGACTGAAGCTCTAGGACAGTCTCCATGCAATGGGGAGAACAAAGTGAGGTGGCTGATCACCAAGCTCCTTTAGAAAACTGTGGAAATGGGCAATAATGGCCACACTCTCATTGACTTTGATCTAAACTAATTTCATGCCATTGAAAAGTGTCAGTGGTGTAAAATTATTAAATAATTCAACATGCATCTTCCTTTTCTTAAATATAATGCTACAAAACTGTAGCTGGAGGCAATTAGAGACAGTGGCATTAATCAAACTGCATTACTTCCTAATACTATAAACAATTACTAATTTTTTTAGTTTCAAACTGAGTATGTCCTTTAAATATGGTAATTGCTAGAAAAAGTGGTCTAAATTTAGCTGCTTACAATTAATCACATGACTTTTTTCATTTCTAATATCTTGAAAGTCCTCTTATTAATCTATAGGTTCTTCTTTGGCTCCTTATGTTTATTAAGTGACATTTCAGAGATTTTTTTCTCATTTGACCTATTACATAAAATCTACCATACTTAATGAAAAATCCATTTTTGTCTCAGAGCTCTACCTTTAAGTGACATTTTCTTTCTTCTTTCACAGGTCAGGAGAGTGACTTCCTTGCTGTTCTCTATGATTATCCCTCAGCAGACATAAGCCAACCTATATTTCATGTAGGGGAAAAACTACGTGTGCTATCAGAGTAAGTTGATAATTTTATTTTTAAATTAGGTTTTGTTACAACTGAAGCAAAGCTCTGTTTTATGCACCTCGCCCAAATTGGATGCAGTTCAGCAAAATGAACTGCATTCAGAATTTTCAAGGAAGAATGCTTAGCCATGGTGTAAATTTCTATATAGTTTAAGGATTTGGGATTACAGACTGTCCTTTGATCCACAGATTTCTCTTAGGTTTCTCAGGATGGATTCAGACTTTATTCTAAAATAAGACTCAGAACAATTCTGCTTTGAAAAATGATTATGGGAAAGTATTCCCCAAACGTAATGGAAAACAGGGTAATAACCAAAATAGCTTGAATCACATAGAAAAGAAAAATCATTCTGAATCTCTTTATGCCAAGTGTGTCTGTCGTTTTCTCTCTCACCCTTTTTAATATAACAACTCCATTATGATTAAATCTTAGAATTTCATCCCAATTTAAGGCAAATAAAATAAAAATAAAATAAAAGTAAAGTAAAAATAAAATAAAAAAGGGGGGGGCATTTCTTTTTCTAATTTTTAATCAATTCTGCATTTTCTTAGTGAGGGAAAAAAAGACAGATTTCTCAGCCAGTTCCACTCAAAAAATTAAAGAGCCCCAGAAGTAAATAGGCTTAAGAGCACTAGTTCAGACTGACCTTAGCCATAGTGCAATATTGCCAGACACAAGAATGAGCACACACACAGAGAATAATGGAAGTCAGCAGCCCTGATGTTCTGCTAGGCACAGCTTGTATCAGCACACAGTGACCTCCTGGAAGTCACTCAGTCCCACAGCCACTACTTGCACTGCTCAAAATGAAAGGAAAGATTTCATTTCTGCAGCTGGTGGAGCAGATGGATTCAATGGGAGACCAGACACATTCATAGCAGAGGAATCTCTGGAGGAATTCTAAAATAATTTTTAAAAATTCTCAACCAGATAGTCAAATAGCTGGAGGAGAGAAGTACTCAGGAGAAGCATCACAGATGACTGATGAATTCTTCCCCAGACCACCATGACCTGCAGTGGCCTTTGTCAGTCACAAGACACAGGCTCAGTGGACCTTTGGTCTGACCCAGAATGGCTGCATTTATGTTCTGCTGACAGAATGCTTTCTCTGCCTCTCTGAACCTAAGGGTCCCAAGACTCAGACAATACCCCCAGATAAATTATCTGCTGATAATGCAGAGCTCCTCTAAACCAGGGAGATTCTTCTCTGCTAGCTTCTATTGCTATAAACCTTGCTACAGTTTGCAGAACATACATGACACAGTAAAACAACTGCTTTAGCTTGGAAATTCCATCTGAAAGCTTCACTCTCAGATTTCATCAGCTATAGGCCCTCACACCACCACAGGGCTGCCTATGCCCATATCAATGAGAATTACATGTGTGGCATATTACATGTATACATGTGCTCCAAAGTATGATCTACTGCAGGAACAACTTCTAAAACAGGCTTTGGCAGCAGAAATTTGTGACACATTTGTCTGTTGTGCAGGGATCAAGGGATTCTCCTGATGGATAAATTAGATCCAAAGCAAGCCTTGATGGAAACTTTCCTCTTATTTTGAATCATGAGCTTGTTCACAGAAGACAATACAGTCCAACACTCTATGTAAACCACGGTGTCCTGATGAAGGGCCTGTTCTCCCCTACTGGGGTACGTGCTGATGTCAGCAGGAATTGTTCTCCTGCAGCCTCTTCCTTCCCCTAAGCCATAATTCTTTTCCCAAAATCATTCAAAGAAGTAAAATAGAGTAAAAAAGAGGAGTAGCATTGCATGACCAGAGCACAAGGGATGAGGAGTCACCACAGAGGAGTCAGCACAAGCAGCAGGATGTCCTGCTTTTACAACAGCAGCTTTTCAGCCTTCTACCAAAGTAATGATGTGTGGTGGCAATCAGCCCCACCAACCCTGCCAGGAACAGGACATATGGAACCTCCATAGGAAGTGCAGCTCCTCACAGATATTTGTCACTGCTCTGCATTGGCAGAACCCCTGGCACAGTTTCTCACTCTCCACACTGGTCAGGCACCTGTCATTACCAGATGAACTGCATTTGGCTGGCAGTAGTCAAACTAAATGTCCTCCAAGATTCACCCCAATCTACATAATTTCTGTAGCTCCTGCACCAGGAGAGATTTGCTTCTTTGGGATTTTTAATCATCAGAGGGATATTTCAGGGTTAGTAATATTAAAGTTTGGAGGGAGAGAGATGACTAATCCTTTTTTTCTTCCTTACTTCAATTCTTGGATCTGTCTAGAAGAATTTTGGGGTTGGGGGGTGGGGGGGGAAAGGGACCAAAATAACCTATGGATAAATTAATTTCATCTGGAAAAACAAACCCAAAAATTTTGGGCCCCTGAAATTTCCAGCTCTGAGCAGTAGATACTTCCCTTTTTCCCTCAGCAAAGACTTTCTGGACTATGGTTCCAGCAGCTACAACTCATGACATTTAACCTTAATGATTTCCACACAGCTGTTCTAACACACACTGAGACTCTGATCTGCAATCTAGACATTACATTGGGAGCATTTATCTTAACATCCACAAAACCAGCATTCAAACATGAGACACAGTTATTTGGATTTGAACTCTTAAAGTGAAGGTGCAGAGAACCCATCAGTCATCAGCATCCTTGCACTATGACTAAAGCTTTGCAGCATCCCTGTGAAAATTCTTGGTAGCCTGTATTTCTGAAGGCATTCAAGAGTCAAAGCCAGAATTCAGTGTCACAGCAATGACTTAAGATATATTGGGGGAAATACATTTGTCTGCAGCTTCAGCTACAAGGTCTGTTTTATTGGAGTCTGGTCTGCAGCTCATGGAAGACAAGGAAAAGAGCAAACCAGAAACCAGCTTCTGTTGGACTCAGCCTGTTCCCAAGCAGACAGGTTCCATTTCCCAGGAACCTCTACCCTGGTGTTACAGAGCTGTCCAGACACAACACTCAGCTGTAAACTGAGTATCTTGGACACCAATACAAGTCTAGCTGTGGGAAGGCAGTGCACAGCATGGTTTAACCACTGAGTATTTATCCTTCTTTTTTTAAACTACAGAAAAATATTTTATTACTTACGTAATTTAAATGGAACAAATGTAGCTTATTTCTGTGTCCAAATTCAATTCTCAAGTAGGTTTAGAAATGGAACTACTCTAAATGAAACCAAACAGGGTTCCTTTCTGAATACATGGTTTCAGGAGCACACACAGAAGGTTGCAGGCTAATCTGTATATCTTCACTAATTTCCAAATGACAAGAAGCTCTGAAAATACATCTGAAAATAACCCTTCTCTTACTTTCACACAGTGAAGGAGGATGGTGGAGAGTCCATTCCCTTACAACAGGTCGAGAAAACTATATTCCAGGAAAATATGTAGCAAAGGTTTATCACGGGTAAGTAAATGCATTTCCATTGCCTCTCAACATCACATTTTCACATATTCTCCTCTGATTACTCAGAGTCATAGTCCAAATAATGCCAATAGGGACTTGACAGACAAAAATTTTATTTATTGACAGTCTAAAATACAAGTTTTGAAAACTCAGAACCTCAAATCCACATATAAATTTAGACTAAATAAAAAGGAAAATCCTCCTTTTAAATCCTGGAAAGAGCTAAAACCACCTCAAATTGCATATAAGATATTTAACATACATCTGTCGCATGGACTGACCTCTAGCTCTAAAGACATTGGTGCAGAGAGCCTATTTAGGATGGATTTTTAATATTTATACAGAGTAAAAATTTTAGCTAGGTTTGCTCATGGAAAACAGGCCAAAAAGAACAAATAGAAATGCTAATAGGTCATTCAGGAATGTAAACTTTCTCACTGGAAGAACTAAGGAAATTTCAGACATTTCTTGTTGCCATAGACACCCCTCAGGGAAAAAAAAAAAAAAACCAAAAACAAAAACAAACACAAAAACCAAAAAAAAAACCAAACCCAAACCATTAAACCACACACTTAAAAGTTTTCTGGCAAATGTTTTCATACCTCTTTAATTTTAAGGATATGAACTGTGAATGTCGCTGTGAACTATGCAAGTGCTTAAATTTTAACATTCTTTTACATCCTCCTGAAACAGCAATGCTTTCCTAAAGGCAGGGCACAGAGGTGGGGTAATGGAAGCTACTGTCTGAAACTTCAGTGACAGCAGACTGGATCTAACAGATGAGAACAAGTCTAAGATAGAATGCCAGTAACTCTACAATGGCTGAGCAAGCCCAGATACATGGTGAGACACTGGCTGTGCTCCAAGTTATGGTGAAAATCTGTAGAACTAATTCCACTCTCCCTTATCCACAAAGCCCATTAACTTAGATGGTTGGACTGGTCCCTAGAAGAATCAAAATAATTGTAACTTATTTGGGGTTTATTTATGATACAATTTGGAGTTAACAAAAGTGATTTTAATGAAAAAGAGAGGTTTAACTAATGCCACAGATGTCATCAATATACCACAGGAATCTGTCCCCAGCAATACAGATCAAAGCAGCTCAAAAAGTTTTGTTTTCCCTAATAAGTCCAAACCTTATTACTCTTTTCTTAACCTCACAAAGGTTAATGGAATTCAAAACCAGCAAAATTTTCTCCATAAACTGGGGAAATATGCCTGAATTAGTTGAGAGAATAACTACAGAAAGCCACAGTGTTATTTTTGAAGTCACTTTTCCTGGCTAATGCAGCACTTTCACAGCCACATGCTGCTCACTGTTTCACTGGTGTCCAAATTTCAGAATTTGTTTTTTCCTGCTTCACAGCTGGTTATTTGAAGGGCTGGGAAGAGAAAAAGCAGAGGAACTTCTACAGCTACCCAACACCAAGGTTGGCTCCTTCATGATCAGAGAGAGTGAAACTAGGAAAGGTAAGACAATACAGATTTTTTTTTCTCTCTTGATCTCAGGCATTAACAGTTCTACAGCTCTTTAATTCACTCCCTTGTCCTGCATCACATGGATCAGTCCAAAACCAGAAAAGGTATATAATGGGAAGGCAAAGGCACCCAGTGCAGTGTGCCAGCCTTTACCTTTACCTTTTGCTGGAAACAGGGTTATTGATGGCCATGGAAAGTTCCACAGGCATCAGCACAAACAAGACACAGTTGTTTAAACACTATTATTGGTTGCATGCAAACCTTATGAGGCAGTGGGACTTTCAATGAAGGAGAAGTCACAGCTTTGCCTTGGTCCACAAAAGATGGATTCAAGAAGTTGTAAAATGCACACCAAGTAGTGGGGATGACAGATAAGTGTGCTTACTATATAGGATGGAGGTCTTTTGTTTATTTTTAAAAATGACTGGCCTTCAATTTTATTTTCTTTCTTTTGCTACATAGGAATTATACTGTACCAACTTTTCCCTTTTATTTTCTTCAATGGGGACATAGAAACAGAATCACAGAATGTCCTGAGTTGGAAGGGACCTACAGGGATCACTGAGTCCAACTCCTGGCCCTGCATAGGACCATTCCAAGAATCCCACCATTTGCCTGAGACTATTGTCCAAACCCTTCCTGAATTCTGTCAAATTTAGTGCTGTGACCACTCCCCTGGGGAGCCTGTTCCAGGGCCCAAACACCCTCTAGGGCAAGAACCTTTTCCTGCTATCCAACCTAAATTTCCCCTGACACAGCTTCAGGCCATTCCCTCAGGTCCTACCACTGGTCACCAGAGATAAGAAATGAGTGCCTGCCCCTCTGCTGCCCCTCCTGAGGGAGCTAACACAGCAATAAGGTCTCCCCTCAGTCTGCCCTTCTCCAGGCTGAACAAATCTCCCATGTGCAATGTGATGTCTTCCTTTTCTGAAGCACCAGAACACATTCTATCATGGTACTACAGATAAAAGGGAATAATACCTCATCTGTTCTGACCTCTTGCATACCACAGGCCAATCACTTTCTTAATATCTATACTAAAGTCAAAGAAATTTAGGATTGGCATTCAGTCCTTGCCAATAAATGCTGCAGAACAGTTATAAACAAAGAAACAGAAAAATCCAAGTGACCATCTCCTGCATTATCAGGTCCCAGCTACTACATTACCCAAAGCTGACTAAATCAGAATACCAGCCTCTGAGTCTGATCTCTCTATTCAATGGAAGGCAAATGACTTCTGTAAAGGCCTCTTTCCTTTACACCATTTCAAAAGATCCCATGCCAGCAATAATAAAGGAAAAGCACACCAGAAATTTAAATTCAACCAAAATCTCAGGTCGTGTTGTACTCTTTATTATATTTATGTATATGTATAAAGTAAAGGTACTATTTAAGGTGGCCACTCAGGTTTTTTCACCTCTTTCTGAGGTGAGCTCTTTTGAGTCATGGCACCACATCTTACAGATACTCTATTCTGCTACAGATACCCAGGCAGAACTGCAGCCCTACCTTGATATAATTAGTTTTTCTCTCTTTGCAGGGTTATATTCCTTGTCAGTGAGGCACAGGCAAGTGAAACATTACAGGATCTTCCGCCTCCCCAATAACTGGTATTACATCAGTCCACGACAAACCTTCCAGTGCCTTGAAGACCTTGTCAATCACTACTCAGGTAAAAATAAGTGCAGAAAAAACATATTTTCCACTGGAAACTGTAAAAACTGTCTATCAAAGGTCCAAAACAATAACTTTTGCCTTTGCCTAAGACTTGCAAATTCTGCCACAGAACAAGCAATGGAAAAAATTTGGTTTATATATTTTACTTTATTTTTCATCCTAACAGTATTACTGAAATTAATACAAGGACTCACCTAAATAAGGCCAGATGGGTTCTGCCTATATTGATATTTTCTATGATATTGTGTAGGATATTGTATAGCCACATCAATAACAGTGTTTGAGCCAAACACCAGGGTATAGTGGTTCCCTAGAGAACTTTCAAATGCAGTTTGTAAGTCAGGACAGGTCAGGGATGCCCAGCCCCTCTCAGAGCACACCAAAAGCCAAAGTGTGAGCATACAAAAATATTCAGCTGTACACAAGCCATAAAACCATAGTTCTGGGCTCCAGAAACAGATTGCAACTCCTGGCTGACTCCCTTTGCCAACATGAAGATGTCTGCCATTCATTTATTTGCTGTTTAGGCAGGCAGATAGCTTCAGGGCATGCAACACCAGCTTCTCTATTCACATTTCCTTAAAGAACCATTACAGCACACAACCTTATCTGCAGCAGAAAATTTTCAGAAATGTTGACAGCATCTTTTCTATCACTTTAGAAGAAGCATATTGCAGGAATTTATCAGCATTACTTATATCAAGAGGCTCAAGCTGTTAGCTCAGTTGCAGAGTCAGTTGTCACTGTTACTAATATCAGTCCAGTGCATGACATCTTTTTCAATGACAGTTTTCCAGATTTACGACAATTTAACCTGTGTCAGAAAGGGAACTTGACAAATGACCCAATAAAGTGGCTGCAGTTATCATGCATTGTAATGAGAACGTTCTAAAATGAGGAAGGAAATTGCAAAAAACTAATTGCCTAAAAGCTACAAGAGCACAATAGGTTCTGATCTTTAACAGCAATGGGTACTCCGTAATTTTAAAAGTGTGAAATTACCATACTTACGTATTTAACAGTTGAAAGAAAAAGTGTGATGGCCAAAGAGTACACTGATTAATTGAGGAGAAAAGTCATTCACATTCAAAACAAGCAAATGGATCTTTCAAGTCCAATCATACAAAGAGAGGAGGAAGACTTTGGAGAGCATATATATATATATGGATTTACATGTTGACTAGTTGACACCTTTCACCATTTAGAAAGAAGGAAAAAATCGAAGCCTAAAATCTGGCTGGGGCAGAACCCAAAACTTGTAACAATTAACATTTTTACTTGGGTTATAGTTGTAAGAGGAGACACAGGTAGATTTAGGTCTCCTCCTTCCCCCACCATGAGAAGATACAGAATCTCACCATGAAGTAAGACTCAGAGTCATAGAACATCAGCATTTAGCCATGTTCTCTACTTGGGCAGAAGAATATCTGTGATGTTCCTAGTGGAGCAAGAACAGAGTAGAGCACAGAAACATTGATGAAGGTAACATGTGAATCTCAATTCATTCCACGGTCATGTTCCACAAAAGAGTAGGTATGCACACAATCCAATCTGATCTTTTTTACACTTTGTTTGCATGGCTGAGACAATAGGAAGCAAAGCAGAACTCACTGAGGGCTCAGAAAAACTGGATTTAAGTTTCTGCTCTGTCATAGAATTCTTTCTAGTCTTTGAGCAAGTCACTTTGTCTGTGTCTCAGTTCCTCACATGTACTGTATGAAATATACCTAATGAAAAATCAGAAGGCAAAGGCATAAGGAAAGGAAAAAAATAAGCCTGTGTTAATGTGTTCTTGCTGAGAATACACAATTTTTGACTGCTAATGCTGAACCCAAAACTGTTTATTTGAACATGCACCAGTGAAAGAAAACGGTAAGCAAAGATTAACTGTCTGTGTATTCATTTTCCTGTCCAGAAGTTGCTGATGGTCTCTGCTGTGTCCTTACAACACCTTGTCTCACCCAGTGCACTAACAACAACACCGTGATGAATCCAGTCCCTCCTGTGGTGATGCGGAATAAAAATTTCAACTGGAGAAACATTCACAGGTACCACACACAACACAGGCTGCCAGAAACAACAGGGTGTTTCCCAGCTGTGTATATACTTGTACTTGCAACACAGAAGACACAGCTATTTATTTCCTTCTCCTGAAAGCAGTTTTAAAGCTTGGACAATCTGACATCAAGCTAACCCATGAAAACTGAATGCTGAGCTCTCTAACTGATAATCTAGATTTAACTTTGAAAGAAACTGTAGATAGCATTCAGTCATTTCTCCTATCCATCTACCCGTGTGTTCAGTCCCTTTGGGACTCCTGAGTCCTTTCAGCAAGGGGCAGGAGTAAGAGCTGGGTCACATAGCCCAGTGACATCCAGCCCTGTTGATCCATCCCCACGGATGTGCAGTGGCTCACAGGTGAGCATGGCAGGCAGAAGTTGCTCCCCCTTTTTCATCCCCCCAGGAAGCAACACAGGTGCAATGAACACTTTGTCCAATAATAAACCTTTCCTGTTGTGTCTCTCTCGACACACAGCCCAATTCAGGAGATTTCTAATATCACAACTGCCACAAGAGAAAGTAGGTCAGGTTTCAGAAGCTGGGGAAACAACCACCCTCAGAAACAAAAGCACCTTTTACTTTTGAAAGGTAAATTGCCCTCCACTACTTTTCCTTCACAAAACATTCATGTGCTTATGAAAGCAAGAAAATTTTGTGCAGTATTGAGGGCATTTTTCCTACAGATTAAGAAGAGAATATAGATGATACTTCCTTTTCAAGTCCCAAAATATATTTATATATTACTGTTGTATTGTCTTTTTGAAAAATTCCAAGCAACAGAAATGCTTGGTGATTTATGAGGCAGAAATGTTTTTTATGTGACAAAACCAACATTATTAGGTTTGACAGCTGTTAATATTATCCCAAGAGGTTCAGTCCAAGTAGCTGAAATGGTAACAAAATTTTGTTCTTTCAAAGGCTGGAAGTGACTGAAGATACCAAAAGCACCTTGGCAGCAATGGATGACTCTTGCCTCAGCTATGGCCTGAGGGAAAGCATCGCTTCCTACCTCTCCCTGACTGAGGATGACAACACTTCATTTGCAAGTGCCAGAAAGAAGAAATCCCAATCTCTCATATACACAGGGAGCAAACGTAAGAGTGCCCTCCACTTGCCAGCTACATATTATGATGACTAAACATAAGACAAACAGGAAAAAGCCACAAACTGACAAGTTAGAAGAGAAACCAGAGCATCCTGTGGTCTTGCTGTCCTTCTGCAGCTGAGAAATACAATCAGCTAAGCTGGTGACCAAACACCAGCAGTGCTTCTGCATTTCCTTTTCAGAATTTTAACCAGAGACTTCCTCAAGGGTGCTATCTCAACCATGGCATATGCTGGGAATGTCCCAGTGCACCAGAACTGGTTCACAAGCAGGATAAACTGAGACAGACTCTAAGACAAAAGCCAAGTGGTGCAGGTGACTCTTCAGCACGGGTGATGCCCAGCATTGTATAGAGGTGACTGCAGAGAGAAGGACTAACTGCAGCTCAAGAACTTAAATTAAATTTTACTCTGGTGTTCTCCGAAAACCTTCTTTACAGAACCTATCTACAATGAAAAAGGAGCATTTTTGTTCTCAAGATAGACTTATCCATTGTCATTGAGAATGGGTCAGAGAGACATCAATAACCCCATGAAAGTATCTAACATCCTGAATCCAAGAAACACCTGATTATAGTGACTCCATACTTATGTCTCAGGAGAAAAAATTAAAATCACTGACTTTACAAGTAGCATTTAATTCACTTGCTGGCAATGGCCTGCAGTGTCATAAAATAGTCACAAAATTAAGAACAGGCTGAATTCACCAAGAAAAGCATGTCCTGCTTATACCTGAGATGGGAGTTCAGGCATATCCAAACATGTAACTCAGCTGCTCATAGTAAAGCAGATAAAGGTTTAATTAAACAAAGGGGTGTTTAATTAAAAAGTAATATGTGATGATATTGTGCCTAACTGCAAAGGTTGGCTTGCAAAGGTGTGACCTTTTATGTGTACAGGGAGATATTTTAACTTTGACTTCTGAAGTCAGCCACATATTTATGTATAATATTTATATTAATAGCAGCTTTTAAAATAATTAAACTAAGGGAACAAATCAGTAACAGTGGATGTTAGAGATTTTTCCTAATTTCTTGCCTGACAAGAGTTATGTCATATAGTAATTACACTTTCCATCAAACCACTTAAGGATTAGAGGGTTTTCAGAAATTTCATTTTTTTTTTTACAGGCATGTACCATTTTCTAATTGATAAAAGAGCAAGTAGCATTTTCCTTTGAACCTGCTTGTGATTGCTTTCTAAACCAAGCAATCACTCATGTCTGAGTGTGTAAAATGCTGCAACTTATGCTCTCAAGCTGAGATAGTTTCAATCCAATATTCCCTTGTACCTTTTTGCACAGATTTGAATAATGGAGGTTTAGAGAAATAGAGAATTGGAGACGTTGTATATATATATTTAATATCTAAACACATTTTAGGACAAATCTCTGTGCTCTTCAGATCTTGTATCAGGCCATTTACACTAGCAAGAAAGGTTTAGAGATCAAAATATTTCACAGCCTGTCTAAACATATTTCAGGACTTAAAGGATGAATGTAATTTGGCTGGTAAACACTGAACTCCAAAAAGCAAAACACACTCAGGAACTCCAGGCATTTGTATAATCTAATTACTGTTACTGATAATCAATACGCTATGATGACCATATTTTATCCATGAAATGTATATGGGGAGCATTTCAAATTTCTAAGTCATGACTTGTATTTATTCATTAAAATAATATTTAGTAGTTACTTTGTGTTGCTTTTAGAAAATGGAAAACCTGGCATGCAACGAGTACAAGCACCCAGCCTTGCAATGCCAGTGCCAGAAGGTATCTTGGATGGGAGGTGACAAAAGAATCCCAGAGCCCACACAATTGGCAGCACTCAGACACTGAGAAGGGGCTAAGATGTTCTGACACTGACAGGTTCAACAATCACAGACCAATTCAGCGTGGAAAGAATCCCCAGGCATCCTCTGATCCAAACCCTCCCTGTTCCACCAGGGCCACCTTGAGCCATTTACATGTCCAGATGGCTTTGGAATACCTCCATCCAGCATGGAGACTCCACAACCTCCCGGGGTGACCTGTGCAGACACTCTGTCATCCTCACAGTAATGACATGATAAAGTGACAAAAACTAATTAAATGTGCCATAAAGAAAGCTGGACTTCACAGATGGTTATGGGGAAATTCTGTGAGGTCTGGCCATTTTTGCAATTAACTGAAAGACTTTATTGGGGACCTTTTGGGAAACACAAGCTTGCAAGAGATGACAGCCCCCAGGTGATTTTATACAAATCTCACATTACCTATGAAATGGCATCAGAAATACAACATTAGGGTAGGGATGCAGCAAAACTGGCATCATGAAAAAATAACCAAGAGGTGGTTGGTTGGTTTGAGAGGGAATGAGACTGGTAAAGGGAGGGGAAAAGGAGATGGGAAAAGAGGGAAGAAAGTGGATCTAAACAGTAGCTAATCACCAGGATCAGGGATATTTAGGGTCCATGTCAGAGAGCCCTGCACCTGACTGCAGTAGAAGAGCAATAAACCTTCTCTTTCCACTATTGTCTGATCTGCTTCCATGGCCAGGAGGGATCTGCTGTCTTCCCTTGCACTGGGTGGAAAAGGCTGGAATCTACCCTTGATACCCACCAGGAATGCCTGGAGAGGACACCCAACACAGCTGCCTCTGCAGCCTCCTGCAATCCATACTATTGATCCAGTCATCACACCAAAATTACACTGGTAAATTAATTGAGTGATCAAAATATAAAGTCAAATGCCAGGCTAATGCTCTCAAACCATTTTTAAAAAGACTAAAATCACTGATACCACTTATTTCTAATCATACCACTGAAAGATGAAATAAATTCTAAAAAGTCCCCATGATAGCTTTGCACTGATTTTGTACAATCTGTTTTCAGATTTGTTCCAAACAAAAGCTCTTATAGGGCAGACTCAAAAGCAGGAAACTCAAAAGCATTTTGCTATTTCAGGTGCACATTTTCTAGTCAAGGAAGTTTCATGCCTCACTTTTTGCATGCTCAGGAACAGCATGGTTTTATCATTCATAGCAAACACAGAATCAAGGAGCACAAACCTGACTTCTGCAGAAGAGCTCTGTTGCTTCATTGAGGGATTTTCCCTCAGGAAAGGTATATCTGGTATATATTCTCAGTTTCATGATTCTAGTCTGTGTACACCTCCTTTCTTACAGTAAAATTAAAAGTACTCAATAACTTTGGTGTCTTTGAACAAAAACAAGACACATCCCTTTACAGGAAATGTAAGTGAAAAACCAACTTTGGCACCACTTAAAAAAAGAGAGAGAGCAAGTATATTTTTAAGCTACAAGCTACTGCTATTGTTGCTTGCTTTTCATTTTGTCAGTGTATTTCACAAGAACACTAAATCCACTGTGAGGCTGTCAGGCTAAATAATTAACACTCCTCTGAAATCAGAAATTAACACTACTCTGAACTCAGTGGAGATGCTGCTTTTGCCAAGACAGTGGTCTGCACAGTCCTAGGGCAAAAAAAATTGGTATAAACACTAGAAAAGTGGGAAGAATTGGTGCATCTGTCTGCTCATTGCACTTGCTTCTGTTTTCCATTATTCAGTGTTCCCTTGTTGGAGGAAGGATGAGTTTAAACTTTTTTTTAATAAAAGAAAATATATAATGTGGAACTACTCTCCAGAAGCAACAACAAGCAAAGAGGTCCTTACATTTCCCTTCCCTAAGTGCTCAGCTGTTAAATTGCACTGTGTCGTGCCACAGTTTTCACAGGGCTCCATCCTCAGCCACATCAGTAAAGGGTTTGTGACTTCAAGGTAGGAGGAAACTGAGAGAAAAGGACTCTAGGTCTTCTAGCAAATTGAATTCTATGTCAAGGTCTGAGTAAAAAATCTAGGAACTGCGTGAGGAATTATCTGATAATGACACAAAAAAAACAGTTAATGAGCACCAATTTTCAGAAACTTCCCTTGCCTTCCCCACTAGAGCGATGCAATTAAAATAAACTTATTGAGCCACAGGGATGCAAAAAGTGAGTTATGTTTCCTGAAGCAAAGATACAGTGAAGAACAATTAGGTACTGAATTAAGATGTCATTATTTGCAAGGCAGTATTTTATTTAATTGGGCCCTCAGCTTCCTGAACCAAGAATTCTATCCCATTGCTCACTGTTCCAAGGCAACACTGCTAGCAGACCTAATTTTGTCCAAGTACCATTTCTGCTCGATGTATAAATCTGGTGATTAAGCCTCATTTCAGAGCACACTGAGCTTATCTGACAGTGTGAAGATAAATGGCAGTATTGATGCTGACAAAACTGATCTCAGGGTCCTGAGACTCAGCACAGGAAAGGCTGTAAGGATATGGATCATTTGGAGTGACTGAGAAAATGGTCTAAGCTGACAGGAAACAAGCCCATCTGTAAACCGATTTTTATCCTCTGAAACTTGTTTTTTCTTTTAAATGAAATCTGTCATAAGATCCGATAAAAAGACTGGATATTTTAACATGTGGGAGTTTGGCTCATCAGTTTCAGGGTCTAAAAGCTGCTGACCAACAATCGTATTTATGGGATGGAAACTGAGCTGTTGTACCTACAGATTACGAAACAAGGTTATTTATATAATACACAAAAAACCACAGTGACGAAAACTGGATTCTTACTATGAGTAAATCAAACACCAAAGTGCACCTCTTGTACATCCTGGTGAAACATCCAGCTCCTGGAGATAACAGTCACAGGTGAGATGAAAAATAACTACAGCAATAACAGCCCTGTCAAGGTATGGATGAAACAAAACCTGCACCCACACACTGCAGCATCCTCATCTCTGTAGCGACATCCTTTCACACTGCAGGTGCAGCTGAAGCAGGGATGGAACTCACCATCAACAGCAGCCTCCTGAAGGGGTCTGTGCCCGCTGTCCCTGTGAGCAGGTGAGCGCTGGTGACATCGGCGCCGCCACGCGCGGCTCCCAGAGCGACGTGGGCAGGGTCACCCCCGAAGCTGCTGATGCTCTGCTGCACCCACCTCAGAGCTGCCAGCTGATCCCAAAGGCCAGCATTTCCCCTGGCCTCAGCAGAACCTGGTGCAGGAAACAAAATATGGCTGAAAAGAAAACTACAAACATCCAAGTTTGGAGTAAGTGTTACCTTCTTTGCAGCTCTTGTGGATGAAACTTGCCAAAACTGACATCACAGTTTAAAAGCCTGGTCCTTTCCAAGGCAATCACTTTACACAGTGACTCCATTTCAGTTTTATCACTCCACAGGGCAGCCCTGGGGTGCTGCTTTTGTCCCAATGATAGAGAAACAACACTCGAACTTCTAAGCTTCATTAGGACACATCACGGCAAGAGATGAATCCAGGCTGAAATATCCATAGATTTAGCCATAAGATTCTTTTTCTACATAAGTAACTCAATCTTAAAATTAATTAAAAACAAACAAACAAACAAAAATCTTTGTGTTTGCTGGAAGGGATCTATAAGAATTACTGTTTCCCTGGAGTACACCTGATTGTATGTTTCCTTCCTACATACCTCTTACACTTGCCCTGCCTAACCGAACATTATAAATCACAACATCTTGAATTTCTTTACACTCTTCCAGATATTATTTTAAAATTTATAATATTTCTGTCTATATTCTTTGAGATTGTCTTATGTCTATCAGATAGAAAACTAATATACATGTATGTATATATATATATATATCTCAATATTTTTGCAAACATACAAACAAACAATTAATCATTAATTAGATTTCTTATGCCTAAGTATGGTCACCTCCTTTTCAACACCAGAAAGTGGTAACCTGATATTTTGACTAATAAGGAACTAATGCTGAATGCATTTAATGATGCAACCATGTAGGTAAGCTTGATTTTATGTCAACAAAAGCAGAAATAAGTAATTCCTCCATGGTTTGTAAAACAGGAATAGAAAATGGTTATTCACTGTCTACTTCTTCTTAATCCACAATGAGCCATTCATTTTTAAAGTTTTAAAATTCTTCACATTTAAAACTTGGAAAAAACCAAAAACCCACAGGATAAAACGGAAAAGCTGTGAATAGAAAAACAGCTGCAACTATTTGTTTCTTCCATTGCCAAGATCAAATAGTACGAGTTTAAAATAAGGGTAGGTTCAGAAACTAGTGAATTAAAATTAACAGAGAGTGGAATAAAAAGATGCCACTTTGTGGACAAGTCTTGGGCAAAAGAGCAGTTGAAGTGTACATCCTTTACATTGCTGTAATGAATTACTGAGGTATGAAACACACCAGTTTACACAGTAGAATTAATATAGAGGAGAACAGATTAATGGTAAACTTGCAGGGATTAGAGATGCCCGCACTACAACAGCCTTTGTTAGGAACAGCCTTTCAGTAGGGCAGCCAAAAACTGAAAAGCCAAAAAAATTATGATCTATAGCCATTGTTTCAGATGAGCAGTCCAAGCTACACCAGTGATGCAACAGAAGAAATATTTTCCCTGCTGAGTTTTTTGGTTTAGTGATTTGGTTTGGTTTTTTGGTTGTTTTGTTGGGTTGTGTTTTTTTTGGGGGGGGCGGGTTGGTTACATTTAGTTTGTTCTGCACACCATGAGCAGTTCCCAGAGTTCTCAATCCAGCAATAAATCCAGTCTTTAAAAAGGAAATCTCATTTTAAGGGCTTGCTCCATCCCCATTGAGACCACTCCAAAGGAAGTGAAATCATAGAATCACTCAGGTTGGAAGAGACCCTTAAGATCATTGAGCCCAACTGTTAACCCTGTACTGCCAAGTTCACCACTAAACCATGTCCCCAACTGCCACATCTACATGTTTTTAAATATTTCCAGGGATGGTGACTCCACCACTGCCCTGGGTAGCCTGTTCCAATGTTTTACAATCCCTTTGGTGAAGAAATTTTTATGTGCAGATTCATGTAAATGTTTTAGCCACACAATCTGCCTTGCTTTCACTGTATTAAACAAAAACACCTAAGAGGGAAATATAACCAGTTCCTTTTTCCCTGGCAGAAACCACAACTGGATTATGAAATGCACCACAGTAGAGAACAGATGCATGCATGAACATGCATAAGAGTTAGACTGAAAGAAACATGTCTGCCAGGAATCTCTTCCACTGCCTTTTCGTAGGAAAAGATCAAATTCCTGAGTACCACAGGAAGTTGAAAAGAAACCAGAGTCCTTGTGTGCTTCCTTCTGTTATTACTAAACAGAAGAAGAACAATAGTGCTAAATTAAAGCATGAAAATCATTCTGGTTTATATGACTTCATGGAACCTTTAAAGAATAAAACCTAAAAACATGACTGTCTTCTCCATACTCTTGCCATACATATCACTGGCAATTCACCTTAATTTTTCTGGCCACAAAGCAAGAAGTGAAGACAGTGGTAGGAATGTACATAACTTTTTGCAACAATAATGGCTGATAGCAAATTAAATGTACTTTATGCTTAGAAGAAAAAGAGCTCTTTCACTTTTATCCAAAGCCCTGCCATTGATAGACCAGAACAACTACAAAACTAATAAAAAATCCATCCAAACAAAAGAAAATCTGTTTTCACTACCCTTCAATTCCCTAAAAATCCATTTAACTCCTTCCTTTCTAATTTTGCAATTTATAACAAGTCAACTTGAACGGATTCAGCACTTTGCTTGTTGGACAATTAAATTAATATTATTCACAAGTTTATTTCTAACTGTAGGGCCTTCTGACAGTCCTGCTGCGAAGCCCTAAGGGTGAACGCCTGCTCCCTTTGAATCCAATGGCAAAAGTTCCAAAGGACCAGGTGCAGAAGACTGGAATGCTAATGGTTAATGATTTAAATAATCACCCATTTGTTGTCACAGCACCAAGCCTGACAGAATTCAATATAAGAATGTGTTTGAACAACATTCTCAGGCATATGGTGGGGTTCTTGGGATGTCCTGTGCAGGGCCAAGAGCTGGACTTCAATGATTCTTGTGAATCCTTTTCAACCTAAGATGTTTTGTGAGTCTCAGACTGTACAATTTTCCCAAACACACACCATGGACTTCCCAAAGAGGAAGAGGCCAGGAAAGACTGAACTTTTCCCTGACCACAGTACAAAAGAGCAGGAGAATGTCCCCAAAAAGTCCCTGTGTGTCATGAACCACCTCTATATGAAGGTTTGCAATAATGTGTGCCAACCATGCACACCAAGCCCATGTATTGACATTTTGGGACATGCAGGCAGGACCCTGTGAAACAGAGACTGAATCATTTTCTGATCCCTAAATTATGCATCATCATATAAATACTGCTGCACTATATTCACCCCAACCAGCATTTTCCACTCAGGAAGAAACCTAGCTGAGGTTCACTGGGCTGAAGGAGGATGGTGGGCAGTGCTGGGTACTGGAAGCTCCTATAGCACATATCCCCACTGCATTTGGCTCTAGACAAAATGAAATTATGGTATCACTTTGATAAACATCAGGTTTGCACTGAAGAAAACACTGATTTTTTTTTTTCTCCAGATACACTCATAACCAAATTCTTATCTAAATAAGTAAGGACCTTGTAGTGACAGCCCTCTATTTACAGAATGAAAGAGACTTTGCTGTGAGCGAGCTTTGAACCAAACGGTAAACAGAGAAGGGAAAAAATAACTAATAACTGCAGCTATAACCTCAAACTAGGCAAAATCCACCCAACATCACTAGCAGTGAACACTCAAAAGGATCATGAGGTGAAGTATGTAGGTCAGATATTTGCAGACCTGGTAAATATGACATTCTAAAAGTTATAAATGTATTAAAATGGTCGCTAAAGAGACCAAGGTTTGCCAACAGACTGAAAGAGACAGAGCTCCACTTGCAGCTGGTGCATTTTCTCTCAGTGGCTCTTCACCTTAAGTTCCCCTTCCCCAGGCAGAAGTGAAAGATGGCAGAAAGAAAAGTGTTCCCTACTTGCTTAAAAAGACAAGGCTAAGAAAAGGCAAAATGAAAAAAACAATGCCCAATACCAGAGGACACTACCCAAAAGATTTAGGGAGATTGAATATGTGTTTTCATACCTCTTTAATAAGACAAAATCCTGTTTGTAATGGGAATTTGTATCATTTTTAATGGCAGTTGGTATTAGGAGGCAATAGGAGAGCAAAAATCCTTTACACTGGAACATGGGGAAGGATTGCAACACAGAACATGCAAATGTTCAGTCACATCCAGGCCAGTACAGATTCAGATTAAATGGGGCAAGTCCTTCAGAAAAGTCAGGCTGAATGGTCAAGGAACCAATCAACTACCTTTGTGCCATACTTTCCATCCTCTCTCATCCTTCTTACTGTGAACCTGCAGTAGTCTGTCTGTCTCTGCCTCTTCCCCACTCTGACATGGGCACAAGAGAGCAAAATTTCATGGATGGAACAGGTTGGAAGTCAGAATTATTAAAAACTGTACCCACAAGGCAAATGGAATTAGCAGGAATTTTGATACTAACCTATCTTCATATGTGTCTGCAAAACTCAATATCCAGAATCTCATCTGCAAGCGCAAGTCTGGCCAGTGCTTTGATACAGATATTTGGGTTGGTTTGTTGCTGTCCCTGTTGCCCTAGCCTCTCCTCTTTCTCTTCAAATCAAGTTTCCACTACTTCTTGGGATTTTTTTACCACAATAATAAAAAAAAAATCTGTGAAAAATATAGGTTACTTGAGGTAAAAAATAACTTGAAAAAATAAAAATCAGAAACAGGAGAGTTACAGAATGCACAACTGTGTTTTCTCTGGAAACCCATGACTTACCAGTGCTCAGGAAGCCAAAGACACCGACCCGGTAGTTTGCTGTCACGACGATGACGTTACCAACAGCAGCCATGTATGATCCATCCAGGGTTGTCTTTCCCTCCTCAGCATTGTAACTCCCTCCATTGTGGAAGAACAGCAACACTGACATGTTTTTGACCTGCCATGACAATGACCAGATTAATATACTGTTGCCAACTGCTTTGGTAGGTTCTGAAGAGAACACAATGTCCTTGTGAACACTATCTAAGCCATTTATAGCTCTTTAAGAGTGACCATAAACAGGAATATCTGCCTATCTGCCTGGAATTTAAAGGGTGTTGTCCACAATTGTCCACAAATTGCCTGCAATGACCTGTATGTCATAAAGAGGGCACTATCTCCAGTATAAAGTAGATCTGACAGCACCACTGTATTCCACTAGACCCTAGTGGAATCTCCTCTAGGCCAGCTCCTGCTGCCTTGGCCACTGAGCATGTGGTGTGCTTATCTTTGCTAGAACACACCTACTTTGCACAAACATGCAGGAAAAGTTCAAAGTGGGAAACAGGAGAAGGAAAAGGTCTGTTAGGTTGCTCCATCTTGAGTAAGACTAACTCATAGCTGTGCATGGCTGCTTCCTGCTCTCAAGCCTTCAAAACTCAAACACTGCCTAGTCTCCAAAATGTCCCTTGATACTGATAACACTCCATGCTCCTTTAGTCTCCATGGAAATTTTCCCCTACCAGATACACAGAGGGGTCCTGCAGAGAGGACTTTGTCTCTGCAGAGGAGAGATTCACATCCCACAAAGTACCAATGGACTCTGCCCCAAGAGAGCCCAACAGGACTCCTGGGATGGCATCTTGCACCCATGTTAACACTCCTGGCAGAGCCATCTGATTCTGCACAGAAACAGAAGCTTTTCCCCAAAGCAGCATCAGGTATGGACCCTGTCTGCACATACAGCAGGGCTGCAGCCAGACTGCTGCTGCATGGGCAGGAAAGAGGCAGAACAGCCCCAGGACACCTCAGCACTTACCAGCAGGTTACAGCCACTCAAAGGAAACTTCCTTCAGTGAACATAAGGGCATAAGCAGGGAGCTTGGTTTGGTTTTTTCTTTTTTTTTTTTTCTTTCCTGTAGCAGCATCAAAGTACATCTGGGGTTGGTTTTCCCTGCACCTAGAGGACAATGGGCTCTATTGCTGTTATTTTCTGGATGAAGCTTAGCTAAACACAGCAGTCCCATCTGTTCTGGCAAAGAATGTCTCCAGCAAAAGACAAATGGCTGTATGGGAGAAGCAGCAGAGCAGTGATGGCTGCAGCATCCTGCAAAATTACAGGTTAACAGGCAAACCACCCTCAGCTGCCCTTAATTTACACACAATTGTGTGCACTCCTCACTTATCTCTCTGATGAATCAGTTCAGGGGCTTCTTGTGAACATAACAATGTTGCCAAGAAAACACAAGACATTACAACTGAGACAGTTGGTTTTGCTCATGAACTTCTCTTGAATTGAAACTGCCTAACTTGCAGTGCCTTGACCCTGGTTCCCATTTCTGCACTGCATGCAACACAGAGAGAGATGGGGGTGAAGAAAAAAATGAAATCATCTGTTTTCACGTGGAAATTCTTTCTGAAATAAAACCACATCAAGTTGTGTCAGCTGAAATGGTATTAAGAATTATATTGAGCCTGTTCCATTCCCCCAGCTCAGCATGGTTGAGCCTGAGGCTCACACTAAGCATTTCCCACACATCCACAGTCTCTATAGCACCATGACCTCCAGCTGCCCTGTAAATTGCATATTACATTATTCTGAGTGACTTTACACTATAAAAAGCTTAAGAAGGGCAAAAATGGGCAGTATAATTTGGAAATGGCAAACCAAAGACATTTACAACAGTTGCAACAGATGTGGAATAATTCAGGGGAAGATTTATCACCAGAACTGTGCACAGAGCCAAGTGTCTGGATGTAGCATTCCCATTTCTTTTTGTGCACCAAGCAATGGGAAGCCCAGCAGCTCCATCATGGTCTCATGACTGCAGGGGCTTAGGTCCTATGTGCAAACCCTAATGGGGCAATGAAGTTCAGCAGCCACCAGGACAAGCCAGCTGCAAGTCTGAGAAGCTTCATAAGATTCACGAGCATCTTGTCCATCACAGAATGACAGAATGGTTAACCTTGGAAGGGAACAATGTTGAGGCCATCTGGTCCAACCTTCCTGCTCATCCTTCTGTAAAACACTTGCTGACTGACTTGACAGGGATAGCTCTAAACTCGACCAAGACAGGCAACCTGCAGTGCTTTTACTCCTGTCCAACATTGCTCTGTAAAGAATGGAGTGCAATGAGGATGATGCACTAAGGATGGGAACGTGCAGGAAATGGAGTAAGAAGATAGAGGGTTTCTATTCCTATTTAATTGAGATTTTTAAGTCTTGATCTCACAATTTAACTCTTTCTAAATAAAGGCAAAGCACAGCTTTGCTGAGCTAGTGTGACAGGTGGTGATGATTATAGGTGGAAAAAAGTCAGAAGTGCCAGTTTAACTGTGGTACATGTAGCTATGGAACCAAAATTATGTCATTCACCTTCTTCACTGCTTGACACTTTGAGAGTCTTTTGATGACAGGCAGCAGTCCCTGCACTGTGCATTTTCTGAGGATCAAAATGCTCCTGAATGAACTCTGCCTTTGCTGCTCTCTGGAAGATTTTATATTCCATGTTTACTAGCTAATTTAATTTTTCACAGGCTGAAAATACATAACTCTCTCTCTGCATGTGAGTAAAAAATAGAGCTTGCCACAAGAAGAGACAGGAAAATGCAATGCCTTCTGTTCCCAGTTACTTCTGCAAAAGCAGAAATTTTAGTTCTCTCCTGGACTAGACTTGTGCATGTGAAACTGATTTTCTTGATTGGACCTACTTCTACCTTACACGTCTACAAAAGACAGGAGAGATTCAGTTCACAGGACTGACAAGGAGAAGAGACAAGCCTATTTAGTCTGGTGGAAAATACAATGCTTTCAAATAAACTATCTTGAAAGCAGCTCTTAAGCATAGATGGCAAACTGCCTGGGACAGTGACCTGATGTTTTCAATAAGTGGTGACTGCACTCAAGCAAAATGACAGCCTCATGCTGCAGGGAGAAGACAGACTGCTGATCTCTCTGATGATTAAAATGGGCCTGCAAGAGACTCTCTGTGCTGCTGTCAGATTGCTAAACCAGCTCTTTCCAGACATGCAGTATGACAGTCTCATAAATTTCTATTACAGCTACCACCACCTTCTGAAAATTGCCAGTACTGTGGAAAGAAAAAGTTCCTGTCTCTGGGCCCACTCTTCAATGGGATTCACATGTTATTCAGCATCTTCAGCCCCAGCCCCCCAGGAGTTGGCCAATCATTTTAGCTTGGCTTTAACTGCAGCCTTCTTTTATATCTGTTTAGAATGAGAAAATCAAGAACTTTCAAATGATAATTCCTCATATTGTACCAGGCCCAGTCACTTTTGAAACATCTATTTTTAAGCTCTGTGAGCTTGCCACAAGTCTAGCATTACTTGCCACTCATTTCCCAAAAAAACCTCCCACAGATGTCAACAGGGGAACAGTAAAGATGAGGGTGAAAAAACACATCAGCAGCTCCCTGTCTGGTGGTAAATGTTGATGTATTGCACTGCATTATTGTCTCCTGGACAGATGGTCTGCTTGCAGGAATACTGACATCTCTGTCCTTAATTTCTCCTCCTTTGCTGCCACTTTCTTCTCTGTTTTGTTTCCCTCTCTGTCTCTCTCTTATTTCCAGCTTTTTAGTGTGCTGTCCTCCTAATCACCCCCCACTGCTCACACAAAGCCTGTAGGGAATACTCTTGTACCAGTGAAGACACCAGAGTGCCTGATTTAACTTTGCAAGCTTTGTGAACAGCACAGGAAAAACAGCCATTCATGCCAATTAAAAGCACTTTGCAAAGAGACAATCCTCAGCTACAAAAAAAATCGATTTTAATTACATCTCTTACTTACAGTGGTGGCAGGAACAAAGATGTGCAGATACAGACAGTCCTCACTGACAGACTGTGACGGGGCCTCTCCATCTCCTGGCTGCCAACATGCTGCCCTAGAGACACAGATTGAGAAAGTTACAGTAAAAAAGGCTTGTACTCTTCTTCCACTGCTGCTACTTCCTTGTATTTTGATACATTAGGTTAATAAAATCTTTAAATCTGTAAATCTCGATCTCATTTAAAACTGTGCCCACCTGTAAGTTAGCAAAAGCTATGTGGGTTTGAATACACACACATAATGCACTGAATTTGTGTGCCTAGAACCCCTCCTCAGAAACACTGCCTCACTTTAAAAAGCTTAAAACTTGAAAATATGCTTCCAAAACCCCACGTTTTACATAAACTACACAAAATTAGCACCAGCAGCAAAGGGAGCAGGTCACAGGCACAGTCTCCCCTGCACACCTACAGAGTTCATTCTTTTGCTGAAATGCAAGTTATTTATTTGAATTTCTAATAATCTGTGGGCCACGAACATCTTGATTTATTTCCTAGTGGTCTGTGGGCTAGATTTCATTCTGTTAAATTTAATTTCTAATGGTCTGTGGGGAAATTTGGTAACTTCAAAATTTTAATACAATTTTGAAATCTCTTCGTTCTAAGCACTATAGCAGACTATTAACAGTGTCAATTAATGTTAAAAGTACCCTTCCAATAAGACATTAGCAGCCAACCATGTAGAAAAAATTATTTTCTGGCCATCATCTAATTGAGATTCATCTGCTCAAGCATATCAAGCTTGAATCAAGTGGGTGATTTTTGCTGTCCAGTGATAACCTATTTTGAAGCCAGTTCCTTCTATTCAGCTTTATCCATTCCACACAATGAGTTATGGAAAAAAGTCACAATTTATTAGTGGAGAAGCAAAAAGAGGCTTTGGAAAATATGGTAATAGCTCAGAGAATTATTTCTAAATTATCATATTTATTACCCTTGCAAAATTTTGTCCTAAAGGTGTGAAGGAATTATTAGAAAACTACAAGGAAAAGGACCAGACTTAATGGAATTTACAATTTTTTTTTTTTTTCATAAAGGGGAGATTCCTAGGATGGTGATGTCACTCAACAACTTTCACGCTGACATATTGAAGCACATCATCTCCAAAACAAAAAACTGCTAAAGCCATTTTTGGCAGAAAAAATACAAATCCCAGGTAGGAAATCTGCCAGGACAATAGGTATTACGCTATTGATCATACAGCTTTCCACAGGGCAGCAGGGATCATCACCTGTGATCACAGCAATTTATCTCCTGCTCCCAGGAGAAAGGCTGCCACCTGCTGAAGCAAGTCCACAGCTCTTCCAGGAGCTGGAGACTCCAGTAGCAGGCTGGTGGTTTTGGTTGGGCTGGTTTGGATTGGGTTTTTTAAGTTTTTTAAGTCTTTTATCAAGTCTAAGCTGATAAATAAATATTTCTCTTCCATCAGTAATGGCACTGCGCTAATGGCACTGTGAATTTCTTGCATGTAAATATTTAGCAACATCAATATAGAATATATAAAATCCTAAAAAAATCAACAGTTTCTATCCATAAAGTGAGGTCTCTCCAATCCCCCAAGTAATTGGGATTTTTAAATTTAAATGAATAATAGAAGATAATGGCCAGATTTTTCATTGGACTAAGCAAGCACTGCAGATTCAAAAAACAGGAACAGATTGACAAAGGTCCCCAAATTTTTGAAAATCTCATCCAGGCTGCTCATTGAAAGTCCAGGTCTTCAAGGAGAGATCACAGAGGCAGGTGGGTCCAACTGAGCCCTACAAGACACCACTCTGTGGCTCAGACACCAAGAGCTGGTGCTGTGTGTGCCAAATTAACACCACTGAACACTTGAGGAAACAGAAAACCACATCCCACCAGATCCCTGCAATGTACACAGCAATGGCTGTGGCTCCAAACTTCCACAGCTCAGCTGCATCCTGAAGGATGGGATCACCAAAGGCCAAATGCACTTTCAACTCCCCAGGTATTTGTCTTTTAATAGATTTTGGACAGAAGAGATTGATTTTCTGGGCCCCTCATCCTGATCTCTTGGACAATACTAGCCAGAGAATTTCTAAATGAGGTACACAGCTTCTGCTTACATCAGTGTTTAACTGCCCCTCTTGGATTAAATATGTACAAATTTATGGCTCAGCAGGAGCAAAATGTATTAGTATAAATATAATAAATACTTGCATAAATACTATTCAGAATGAAAATGGACTAACAGCAGACAGTTGGTGGGGAGTTATGGAGAGATTCAAGGCAATGGAGTGTACAGGAATTTTCCTTTTCTCTTGAGGTGCTTGCGTGCTTCGACATATAGATGGAGAAATTATTCTCTTTGCTAATCAGTCTCAGAGTTGCATCTGTCTGTACCCTGTAGGCCATGACTATTGTTGTCATCACTCCAGCAGCTTCCACAGCCCTGGCTGGACAAGCCCTCCTGCAGGTGCCCGTGGGGTTCCTTACCGAGGCACGGTGGCATTCCAGGTGTCCTCCCAAGCAAAGGGCTCTGGGGGGCTGAAGCGCCTCTCTCCAAGGGGAGGGGCAGCATAAGGGACCCCCAGGAACTGGCTGATGTTTCTCCACTCTGAGCCAACCTGGATCACCTGGGATTTGCCCATCAGATACCCGTGGGATGGGATGTACACTGTTGGGGTTGAATCCGATTCAGCAATGGGCAGGAGCAAATCTATCAGAGGGGGAGCAGAGGAAAAACAATTTGTTTTTTCAAGTTAGGACTATTTCAGAAATGAAAATTAGTCCCATTTCCCATAGTTTTAAGCTGTTAAGTATCCAGTACTTTAAATGAAACATAGATCAATTTATTGTTTACTGTTACTCTTTTCCTATAAAATAGTTCACTAAAACACAGCTAAGTGACACCTCCTGCTATTTTTCTCCTAAAACAATGTATTTGATAGGCAGGAACAAAATTCAAAGCCATGGGACTAAAACTAAACCTGTAACGAACAATAAACTCACAAGTCTACTTTTATGTCTCAGTTCGTGACTTTTTTTTTAATTGGCAACGATAAACTGTTTTTCTCTCTTTGAGTTTCAACCTAGAAGGTTCTCATTGACTTCACAGAATTTCAGTGAAAAGGAAAATTTTCTTCCCTTCCCCCTTAGTGTTACCTGGGTTCTAATTACCTTTAATAAATAAAATAACTAGTATTACATAAAAAGAAAGCAGTCTCTTTAAAAATCAAGGGGAATAAACCCAACAAAAGTTATACTTTCAAATAACTATGTAACCAAACAACAGAATTTTTATCTATCTACACTATCTACACAACTTCTTTTTCTCTTTTAAATAGTTTTCACGTATTTAAAATATTATTTCATCCTGTTTAGGGAGCAGGGATACTGTTTGGTTTTTCTGTTTTCTGTAGAGATTGTCCTTAATACTTTCAATTGACAGTGGCTTTTCAACACTCCTAGTGTTATTCTCCAAGCTTAAAAGGAAGAGCATATCAAAGCACCTTCTGCAGATGAAAAGCTAAGAGCTGGACTTGCATTACTGTTGTTGTTTGGTTTTAGTATTCTGCACTTTCAAAATATCTTTCATAAACAGACTTCTTCTGTTATGTCTGCTTCAACACCAGAGGGTAACACAATGATTTCATGCCTTTTTAAAACAATATTTGGTGACATTTTTCCCATCCTCTTGGCTGTAACTCCTCTGAAACAGCCATGGACAAGTGTCTAGGAGGTATCCACACTGCTTTATGAGGTGAGGAATTCCTCAGTCCTCCATTCACAAGAACAGTACTCAGGCCACCACAGTTGAGATCCTTCCTCCACAGCTTTCTCCTGTTCTTACCTTGTCTCCTATAGATATAGGCAGCAGGTTCTTTGAGTAAAACCCAGCAGCTGTGCCCTTGCAGGCCATGTCTGCATATCTGTGTATCAGGGTACAAAATGCACCTTATGGCTGAAGGCTGGATTTCCAGTGTAACCACTGTACATGACTGGTTCTTTGAACAAGCTGTGAGGTGAAGCATGAAGAAAAAGAGCAGGTAAAAAATGTGTTCTCACAGTATTTTGCATGACAGTGTTACACTGTTCATAAAAGAAAGGTTTTACAACAGGTGAAGCAACAAAGATATGATGTAATTCAGAGTAATGGGACATGAATGTCCTCAAATGCCCAGAACATTCCCCAAAATAGCCAGAGGACAGAAGGTTATATTGGACTTAAAATGGAATAATGCAACAAAAGAACCATTATTACAGGTTTTAGAAGAAGAAAAACATCATCTAGTAAAATGCTGATAACTTCATCTGAATTCCAACAGTCCCCAGTGAGTAAATGGGAACTTTCTCTTATTTCTACCACTCTGTGGCATTGAGGATTTCCCAGTCATGTGAAATTAAAGGACTTTTCTGTCTAGTCAGGCTGTAGATTGAAGGAATTCTCTTTGCTGTTACTACAGCTCACTCCCTGCTTCCTCCCAGCTCTCAGCTCACCCTCCCTCACACACCCCGGCCATGAGTGGATGGATTTAGGTAATGGCAGGAGGGTTTAGAAAATGGCAGAGGTTCTTTAGAAAAACAAGACATCATTGCTTTAATTATTTACTAAAATATTCTCCCAGCTGTACAATGCCTGGAGAAGTAGGAGATCTCTGTGCCCAAGAGGTGTCAAAATTACCTAATTAGTGCATGGCATTTTATATCTATTGCATCTCTCTTTAGTTAACTACTTCAGACCTCCTCTCTCAGACCAGAAAACACTGGGATAGTATTTAAAAACAAGTAAAATCAGTGTATCTATGTCAGAAGTGGGAAAGTTCCTCTTGGTTTTCAGGCTCACAAGTAGTATTTTCTATAAAGCTGTGAATGATCATTTCTTACCAGATAGACAAAAATCTCTGGCAGTGGAGAAGTCATTGGATATATCTCTGCTAACATGCACAACTTCAAAGTTTGAGATGGACGAATCCATGAGAACAGATGACACATTTAAGGATTGCCATGCATCCATATACTCTGTAAAATAAACCATAAAAAAATAATATAACTAGAAGGAGCAGTAAAAAAAATCAGAGGAAACTAACATAGAGTTAAAAGCATTGGGGAGTTCTTCAATTAACAAGTGTCATCTTCCTTTGCATCAACTGAGAATAAATTAAATATTCAAAGGCTTTTGATTGACTTGAAGGTCCAATCCTGTGTTCAGAGGCCAGATATTAATTGGTTTACAAAGGTATTTAGCAAAGAAATAGGCAAATCCAGAGCAGCTTTATCCAGGTTTGAAGGTAAATCCAACTGATTTAAATAAAAGGTTTCTGAACAGCCCTAATATATCAAAGGGCATGGGTTATAATGCTTGCACACAAGTTCCTGGACAGGTAGAGCCACTTACTTCTTGGAAAATAAATGGAGGTTAATTTGATCATTTTAATTTGATTTGATGGATAGAATTATATTAAATTCTATTAGCAGTTTTAATGTCATGTAACGTCTACATAATTAAGATTTCACTCAATTTCATAGGAATATATATGCACAAATATGTGCATGTGTGTAAATATAATCATGTGTATTACATATTTGTATATCCCCATGTATACATTTAACATCCATGCACTTGTGTGAGCATGCATGTACACGTATGTACCAACTCTGGTATTCCTCAAGAATTGTCCTTCTGTCTCAAACTACCTTTTAAAAAAATACCACAAACATTCTTTGCTCATACACAAACAGATAAAAATATCTGAGAACTCTTAGTCTTGCAGACAGAAGACAAAAAAGAAGGCTTAGAACAAAATGGGCCTTTAATTATTTTAGTCCCTTTCAGAAGTTCAATATGTTCTAAAAGTAAAAGGTCTTGCTGTGGCCACTGAGTCCTAAACAGTAGGTTGGTGTGGCCTTGTCCATGTAATTGTAGGGTGAGGACAGAGCAGAGTCAGCTGTTCCTTTGCTATTCCTAGTGAGCAAGACTTGCCCTCCAGTTCATTGACCCACACAGATGTAAAAGTCATGACCTGTCCTTTCACTAAACATTTCTTTTATTCTACTAAGAAATCAGTGCCTGGCAAAGACGGCCGAAGTTTGCTTTCTCCTCCCTTACAGAAAGACAGTTGACCACAGCACTCAACATCAGACCTGAGGCTGAGGTCTGGGGTCCATATAATCAACTTGGAAGTCTGGTGTTGACAGACTTGTCCAGTTGATGAAAACCCAAGACCCAAAACACACCACAGACAAGGCTGGTTGCATCCTTCCTTGAGCAAATAGGCAGGGAATAGCAGTGACTAAATTTGATTTCATAACAATTCTATCATTCACAGCAACACAGAGTAATTGCCACAATTCAGGACTCTACAATGATGCAAAAGGGGGGGTTTTTTTGCAGGGTAAATCCTTCCCTAGAAAGTGTAAACCTCAAGCATGAGTTATCTCATGAAGGACATGAAAAAAGTGATGTGCTATCACCATTACCAAGGCTGTTGCATTAGGGCTTGGCTCCTTTGCCATCCCCCTTGCTGAAGAAAACATCTGATGGAGTAATGAACTGGCCTTCTGTATTCCATGAACAAAGTTCAGGTTTTCAACTAGAGGCAAGAAAGCAGGACTGGGCTCCAGGGGCCCTTTACAACCAAAATCATTCCATTCCTCTTATAGCTGGGAGCAATTTTCTAAGAGAGAGAGGCTGAAAGTCTCCAGCTAAGTAGAAAGGAAGGTTAATTTGGTGTTTTATGTTAACACCACAAGCTTACTTGAGTCACAGAGAGGCAAAATCATCACCAGTCCTACATTCAGAGGGGATCTGAATTAGGAGCAGTGACCCTGCAGTCACAGCTCAAGTTGTGTAACACACTGACTACACTGGATTTTTTTTCTTCCCTTTAAGGACTGACTGTTCAATTATTTTAGAGGAACAGAGTGATTTTAGTCATCTGGAAATGACTATTTTTCATATTGTCCATGGTTTCTATTTTTAAAAACATTCACTATGAGCTGTTGGATGACCTATGTTAGAAAACTTCAGTCTCTACATTTAGGGTGAAAGTTTGTGGCACTTATTTGGAAAGATACTTAGAAATAGACATCAATTTTAAGTGATGGAGAATTAACCATTATATCCTCTCCAGAAATTTTCTGCCTGCATTACGGGATCCCCCAGGTCTTTCTTTTCCAGATTGAATCTTACCAATTTATGTTTTCAGTTTGTGGTTTGTTCCTTTTTTTGTGAAGAACAAAAAAAGATTTCTTTTATCAACATGCCTCAAAGTTTGTTTTTACCTAAGAGCAACATTGCCATCCTGTGCTGTCGACAGTTCCAGCAGCTGAGGTCCTACTACTGGAACAAGCAAATCTCTCTAGGTTCAAACACAAAGCTTCAAATTACCAGCTGTGGTTCTTTCAAAAGAGAGCCTTATCTGGATTCCACTGCAGCACAAAGAGTCTGGGTGCACCAGTGGGTTTGGAAGATGTTTCCCCAGATTCTCTTTCCATAGCTTCCCTGACACACTAAGTGACCTTGGGCAAGTCTCATCATCCTCATCTGCCTCCATTTCCCACAGGCCAAACATTCAGAAGGGTCCTTGCTCTCTCAGGAAGGAAATTCAAAACAAATTCACAAAAACAAAATAAACTTCTTGGATTTACACCTCTGACATTTGGATTTTGCTTCCTATACCTATTTCACAAGCTAAACTTCCTACTTCTACATTAGAAATTTATTTTACCCCTTAATGTGGGATAGAGTCAAGTCAGGAGAATACCTTTTATATACATTTGAGTCACACTGGGCACTTTGCAGCCCATGCTAGGCATAGAAGAGTGACCATTCATGATGCAAACATCCATAGCTCATACATTCCTATCTAAACTGATTATTCATTGCTCCAAACCTCACAGAAATGACCCTTGCCACTTCTCACATGGGAAGTTCTTTGAGTTGGGATTTAGGTTGTTGTTTGGTTTTTTTTTTTTCATCCTCCATCTTGGATAAAGCATTCATGATCTTAGGTCAGATTTAAATGCTGAGACTCCCAGTTTTTCCCTTTTCCCTTTTTTGCCCAACTGATCCCAGATGCAGAAGATGCAGAAATGTTAATGCTTATTTTAACAACAGAGCAAAACTCTTTAACCCAGAGCCGTGCATGGCACCCCTGTGGACACTGACAGCCAGCAGTGAGCTGCTAAAGAGATTTGGGATATTAGTTGGCTCTTCCCTTCTCCTGAAAGCAGAGCCAGCAACGCCCACAGCCATGCACACCCACTTAATTTCATGAGCAAAACACGACTTTCCATGGCTGATCTAAACTTGCCTCATCTGGAAACTGCTCTCACAAGGCAGAGCTGCAGACTGGCCCTGAGCTACTGGCAATGCACAGTGCACCTGATGGGCTGGAAGACATTTCTGATTTATATATAGGTTAACTGCTGACCTTCCAACCCACATTTTGGCAAAGGCTTTCATTGGATAATTACAGCCCTCTGGATCCAGCCATCCCTGTAACTCTTATTGCAAAATTATAGATGTCCCATATAGAAAGCCTCTCTCTTCCAGATGTTCTTGTTTGGGTAGGCAAGGTTTAAGACTGGATTTGCAAAGAGACTCACGCTGGCCTTACTCTGTTCCCACTCCAGTCATAAGATCTGGAGACTGGAATAGATTTCCTGAACACAAAGTTCAGCCTCCCACTTTCACAGGCAACGAGATTATAAAATCCTTGTCATAAAGTCAACAAAAGTTTCATCACTGACTTCAGTGGAAGAAAAGAGGCATCAATTACGAGTTTGATGCAAAATTTAACACTTGATATAAGGAAGCAGAGATACAAAAGTGCATTAAAAGAACAAGTTAAATTTAAAAGAAAACTTGTGAAGTTGAGGAGGTCAATATGAGGTCAAGGAGGTACATAAATCAGACCTCTGGGTTCAGTGTGCCTGATTTATGTTTGAAAGACAAATTCTGATCTTAATTCTGAAATTTGTGAGCCATATTTAATACCCCTGACTCAAACCCAAAACATGCTTACAGACTGAAGTCAGTGCTTTATATTCCTAGTTTTCAGAGGTTTTTTCCAACAGACTGCTAACCTGTCTGTATACCAACAAATTTCAAAGCCAGCAAATCATCAACTCAGAGTGGACCTGCAGAAAATGTAATCTTCCTAAAATATAACTACATCTCGTTTTTGCAGTTCCATTGATATTTATATAATTCAAAATGAGTGACTTTCTCTTTAAACTGCTGCATAATCACTGTAATCACACTTCAGACAGACAAGTCTCAAAAATAACAACTGTGTATTTCTGGACTTTAGCAGGGAGCAATCTCACTATGCTCCTGTTAAATACAAACTTTCTGTCTCCTTTAGGGGTGCCAATTATAGCAAATGATATAATAAGGGGATGTTAAAAATGTACTAGGTATTTATCCAGGTTTAAAATAAGCTGTTCTCAAAAGGCTAAAAATCCTCATATTTACAAACAATAAAAATCAAACTTAAGACCAAAGATAGAGTAATTCCTCGTCAGAGATCAATTTTGCTGTGTGGGAGCGTGGAAAATCAGTTCCCAAAAATGGGTAAAACAAGGCTGTCTTTGTTTCACACCAAGGATGTCTCTGACAAATACTCAACATTGTGGGAAAACAGGAAGATAAATGATACTATTAATCACAGGTTGTAGCTACATCAGCACATCAGCACATGTACTACCATCAGCATCTCTCTTGAGAATGGAAATACCCCATGTGCAGACATAGCCCGATGGGAAATTAATTCCCATGTTGGAATATCCTGCAGCCACTGCTCAGCTCAGTCCTGCCTCAAGGGAATGCCTGTAAATCATAAGGGGATCCTAGGAGGCAGGAACAGGAAGGGCTAACAGATCATCACATCCACATGCCTCAGTGGTTTCTCAATTAATTAACACATTTGGGTTATGGAGTGGGAGCAGAGCCCACATGATCTGTTTGTAACCCACAGGGCCATGCAGGAACCACCCTGAAAGGGCCACTGCCTCCCAACAGCTGCCAAATCTGAGAGAGACAGACATAGAACTGAAGACAAAAAAATTCATTGAAGTTTAGGTAATTACTGTATACAATTAATAAATCTCATAACAAAGTCAAAAGTCATCAGGGTTGCTCCTCCCACACACACAGGAGTATTTTCAGGCTTTTCAATCTGTTTTAAGCACATGTATTCCTTTTATAAATTCACATATGTCTCATGGATTGTTTTGCTTCTTTCAGACTAATTTGCAAACACATAAGAATTTCCAGAACTTAAACCCTTGTGCATAAATTGTTTGAATAACAGTGTTGCATAGTTGGAAAATAATAATACAAAACTATATCATTAAAAAAATCATCTTCTTATCCCCCCTTACTACCCCAACTATCTCTTCCAACTACCTTACAGTTGGCTGCAGGAAGTTCCATCTCAAATCTAACTATGAGACCTGGCTGTTTTCGATTTATAACACAGTCCACCATGTTCACAGAGTTCTTATTTAAATACCAGCCTAAGTAAACTGTAGACTGTAGATGTAGACTGTAAACTGTAGTAAGACTGTAGGATGACATATGAGCATTTTCAGCTTGGGCAGTCTTAAAATAACATCTGTTCTCCCATTGTTAAAGGTCACAGATCGTACTTAAAACTCCCCACAGATGGTTCCATTCTCAGTGTCATCACAGCACACAAACTTCTACAGGGGAAAAAATGCTCCAAACGTAACAAGTTGGACTTTCCCAGTCAGTTCAGCCTATCAGTTTTTCAAGCACCACTTCTCAGATCACAGAAACTCTGTGGAAATCACAACAGACCAACAGGAGCATGCTCTGCTCCATGCAATAGATGTACAGAAGTAAATGGAAGCATTCATTCAGTTAAAGGTGAAAACAACACATTCAGTTAAACACACCACAGCCTGGAGATGACTTGGACACTTTAGCCTTGTAGCAGAAAGGCTTTTGCAAGTAGGCAAAACTTGCTGAAGCAACATCAATGAGAATTCAGGGAAAACACATTGTGCAGTTCACCTTCCTCCTACTGGAGAGTCGTGGGCTGCAGGCATTACAGAGCATTATTTCCCCTATTTCACAGGTTAATGGGGTATCTAGTGAATGTTAGAAACACACAGCAGTGTTGCTTGCAAGGACAATAATTTGGGAAAAGCCCACTGGAGCCTCAGGCTCTTGAGAGAAATCACAGGACTGCAATGGGCTGTTGGATGAACATTCTGGTACAAGATAAAGAACAGGAAGAACCCTGACCCTCTCCTTTTGCTGTGTCTCTCCCAGGATTGGCCTTACACAGGAAAGGGTCTTTTCTTGCATCTCCCTAGTGGCTGCAGGCTGCTCTGTGACAAGACATGAAAAGAAGTTGCTCCTGAAAATTATTTTTGTCACTGCAGATTCAAAGGTCTAGATATTTTATGGTGATTACTGGTGATGAACTTCTTCAAAATCCCAGACCAGGGAACAGAAGGAAAATAAATATCTCCCCCACCACCTTCAAAGGTATTTGAGAGTGGCCTCAGAATTACATTAACCAGCTCCCTCTATATTCCTGGATTTGTGTGTCCAGCTTGGTCCCTGATCCTCCTTCTCTAAGGCTAAAACTTGTGGCTGTAGACTTCCTCCTGTCTGAATATCCTGAAGGCTGGACTTGCCAGGGAAGACTGAGGTGAAGAAGGCACCTTGTCCTTTTCCACCTCCCTTGCCATGGGGTCTCCTGCCCCATTCAACAGCCCCACATTTTCCCTACCCTTCCTTTTACTATCCATGTACTTCTAAAAAGGCTTCCTGATGAGATCTTTCTGTTGTTTTATGGCCCTACAAAGCCTCTACCCTCTCTGTTGAGAAGAACAATGAGTAAAACAAAGCATCTACTTCCCTCCAGGCTGAAAATAAGTCTGCTCATCTGGGTTTCTTCACAAAATACTGGAGCTGCAAACACCACAGATTTTGAATGGAGCTGCATCCTGACTGCAAATGGGAGGAAGCAAAGTGCTGGGCACTCTGTCCTGAGCACTGCAAACTGGCTGATGAAGAGATGAGGCAGTCTGTATTAACTTTCAATTAAATGTAGGCCTCCAGTTATCTCAGGCTCTAGGTTGGACACAACATTAACTCCACGATTTCACAGAGCCTTCTGGCAAAGTATGCAAATTTAAGTGTTTTTCTGATCTTTCGATGGAAAAATTTATATTTTATATATGTATAGATACGCTTACATTCACACACACAGATATCTCATCATGGCAGTGCCCTTTAAATAGTGACATTTTTTCACACTCACCATCTGGCTACCACAGAGCAGACACAGTAATTTTTTATCCCCATGTACAAGCATTGCCACAATGTACAAAATTCAGTAAATGCTAGCCCAACTCTAAAACAATTAGTCTTCTATAGCACATATTAAAATAACATACAATCATGTTTTTGAAATTTTTTTAAAAACCTCTGACAACACAGATAACAGTCTGATCTAAATAACCAGTCTGGTGCTTTTACTATCGAAATGAGGCAAAACATAAGGACAGATGGTGTCCAGTTGCATTTTGAATGTGTTGTTCCAGTGGTGTCAGAGCCCCAAAGTGTCCAGGAAACCAGTGCTAATTTGACTTCCAGCCTCTGTAATTAAGTGACTTCTCCTAATCACTATCAGTCCCCAGGACAATCACTCTAACCCAGAATCCTGTATCCTTGTGGGAAGCTCTGCTTGCTTGGGCTGCTTAACCAGATTTCTGCAAACCAGAGGCAGCCCTAGTTGCTCTGCATTTGGAAAGATGGCCTGGAAATGTGTGTGATAGATCAGGGCTGTTACAAAACACGAGCACCTTGCTTGCTGGGGTTTCTGTTCTGGGCAGCAAACAGCAGAAAGCCCTAATTTCCTGATTCTCTTAAGTGCTGCTTAGGTCACTCTTTTCCTAGATTTAAGCAAGCAAGAAAAACATAAAAGGAAAATGACAAAATTACTACCAAGCTTCACTCGGAGAGGAAGAAAGCTTTAGTGAAGTTATTTTCCACTTTCCACGGGAAAAACAGTTTGCAAAGGAGTTGAATTGCCCAACCTACACTCCAGGCTTACCCCACCACCTCCTCAAAGTGTTTCACACAAAAATTATTTCTGCTTACCTAGAAAGATAGGAGTTTTCCTTCTATTGCATTAGAATGATCATTTTAAAAGCAAAAATTCTACTAAAAAATAGAAAAAACTTCACCATGACTGATGGTTATGGATATGATGATAAGACACATCATAATAAATTCTGAACTGAGTATTGAAAAATCTTTGCAAATATCAAGTTTTCTGCATGCTCAGATGCATATGGTTTAAAGAAAGACAGATTCAATCAGGTTAAATATTTGTTCAGATCAAACAGAAAATCAAAGGCAGAGATGGAAGTGACTTCTGAATTTCAGTATAACAGTATAACTGTGTTACACACAGCATTTCACAGCTAAGCAGTGTATTTCTGGAAAGGACACTTCAGGGAAGCCTGTAGCTGCTGACAATTTGCATAGATATTTTAGGGGGCAGTAGACACAAAGCCCTGAAAGACAGCAGTTAAGTTTCATTTACTATGAAGATCTACCCACTTTTAAAATAACTCACGTGAGTGCCATAAGATTCATTGTATCTGGAAAGTGATGTGACATCTACACACATAAATAAAATTTTGCATCAGTCCTGCCAAATATTTTATCTCAGTGACCTCATGTGGCAGTGAGTGTGAGAAATTAGGTCAGCATTGTGGACATGTTCTTTCATTTAAATGATACACAATTAATGAAAATGAGTAAACACCTAAATGAGTAACCTCATGGGGAGCACTTTCATTATAGTGTTATTTTTCAGCAATATGTACAAAATAAAGGATAGGGAGATTTTACTGCTGGTTTTGGGGGGGTTTTTTGGGTGGTGGGGTGGGTGGTTTATTTGGTTTTGGTTTTGTTCAATTCATAAATGCACTTACCACTTTCTGGCCTGAGAGATAAACTAACAGGTGGACACAGGCTGGGAATGGTGCTCTTCAAGTCAGCTAAAAACAGAAAAAAACCAACACAATTGAAAACAATAATACTTGAAAGTTTAAAATGCAATTGATCCTCAATATTTCCAGCATTACTTCTCAGATCTGGATGTTGCATCTCCTCCCCACAAACACCAAGAGTAAGGAGGCAAGGCTGCTTTGTTATGTAATCCTTTTGAGCTTGTACATGAAACCAGATTTCCCTAAATTTGTGTATTTATAAAAATTTCTACAAATGCTTTTTGAGATGCAGTTATGAAAAAAATCATTTCAGCATTTCTGTGTTTTTTCCTGTGCCCCTCTCTGTATTCAGTTTTCTGCACCAGAAGAGACACGAGATTCTCTCTGCTTCCAGCAAACTGGAATTTCTCAGAAATACTAATTAGAAACAAGGCATTTTCCAACACAACACTTTCCAAATTGAAGTTCAAATAAGAATTCATCATGCACAAAACTTCATATTCATTTCCATACAAAAAACTTCTAATTTGCTAATCATAAATAACTATGAAGTTTCCCCTGTGCATTCATATTTTGTAAAACAGTTTGGCTAGCCAAATCAATTATAACTTCTCCACTAAGACATAATAAATTACCATCCCTACAGAAGATGAAGACAGATTCAATTTTCTGTTAACTTCTCCCAGTATGTATTTCCTATGCATGTAACCGATAGATGTTTCCAAAAACTCAGAGGTTTTCCCATTCACAGCAGTGAAGGATTGGCCTATCCAAAACTTTTTGAAATGCCACTCTATGTCCCTTTTTGACTGAGCTGCAGCTCTGACTAAACAAAATAAATTGCTCATGAGCAGAGCTGTGCAACAAGCAGCTCACACATCAACTTAGACAGTTATGAAACACAGAGACAGAAGTCCCTTCCTCAAACAAGCCTGTGGAATACAGCCAAAGACCCTGGATCATGCTAACATCCCACTGCCTACAGTAAATCACTCCTTCAGATTTTACTCATTTTCCTTTTCAGCCTCAGAACCTTTTTGTTCCTTTTCCTGGTTCCCCAGACCTTCAACACACCAGCATAACCGATACAAATTTTTGTCTGTAAATATCTCCATTTGCATAAACATCTGTGCCTTGCTGTGTGTTATGGTCAAAACACATCTGTAGCTCCCTTGATGCAAAAGGACATGTCACTGTCTCTCATAACATTCCCTACTTTGCATACACCCCAGGCTCCTCTTCACCATCCCTCTGTCACGTGAGAAACAGTCTTTATTTTTTGTTGGTTTTTTGCCAAGAAGGGAAAAACAATTCCAAGAAATGGACGTGTATCTACACCTGTGCTGTCCCCTCTTTGCTCCACCTTTCTTCTCTTCTTCACTCTTACCCCTGTCTGCATCTCAAGTCCCCCTGCCATCAGGATGCTGCCTTTGCTTTATCAAGGTGTTACTCCCTTCCTCTCAGTGGCAGACCCTCAGCCCACCCCTTCCCAGCTTCCATAATGCTTCCATGCTGTCTCTGCCCTTTAACAAGGGCTGCCCCACAAGAGGACATGGATGGTTCTGTGGGCACAGGGACAGTGCAAGGCTTGAAAAGCTCAACATTGAGTTCATATTTCAGACAGAGTGTGAATGCTGCTTTCATTTATCAGCACTGCAAAATACAAGGTATTGCCACAATATCTGATCCATCTCTACATAGCTTTAACTGGATTATCTTTCTATCCCATTCTCTAGACCATATATATCCATGCTTTATCCCCCCTCTCCTCTCAGCTATCAGCCCTCCTCTACTCTGCAAAAACTAAGGACATATAAAAGCAGAAAAAAAGTATTCCTTGTTCAAAATTTTTCCCTGATTCTGTCAACATAGCCAGACCTGCCTCATGGGGGCTGTCTGCTCTGGAGTCATGTCTGTGTGACCAAGGAACAGGCTGTCCTCCCTTAAAGGGAGACAAACACAGTCAGGCAATTGTTTTCCTTATTTTTTCAGTTATGCAAAATCAAAGCTTAACAAAGTAGAACTAGACCTGCCCAAAAGAGTGTGACAAATGGCAAAACCCATTTAAAGTTTTCAACAAAGCAATGAAGCTTTTTTTTCTCCACAGAAAACAAAATCCATCTTGACTAGGAGGTTTTGATTCCTCCCAAGAAAACAACACATCTCATAACTGCTCTTCTGTTTAAACACCTGATGGCTTCTTACTACTGGAAAATACAGGTCTACTTTGGAATTAGGTCTTGGTCCTTTCCTTACCAGAACAACCAAAAGTCAATTTTAAATTTTGCAGCAAACCCAAACCTTTTGAGGTTATGCCTCCACATGGATGGCAAAACCATGAGCCCACGAGTGAGAAACAAAAAATGATTTCCTGACCAGGACTGCACAGTGAGGCAAAATATATTTTAATTCTGACATTGGCCACAAGTTTCCGATAGAATCTAAGAAATTAAATTCTACATCTTGGAGGTATTGCTATTCCTTTTCTATAAAAATGGATATTAAATTGCACCTTTCTTTCCTTTGTACATACTTGTACAAACTTGTTAGTACATACTTGTTTGCTTTGCCTATTTGTGGTCCTTGCAAATGGATCCTACAGTTGGAAGCTGGAATTTTTATATACTGAAGCTAAGTAATAAACTCCAATGTGCAGAAACCCATTAGAAAGGTCATGTGTCCTGCATCACTTACCAGGCTTCTCATACCAGCCAAATGGGTGTATTTTGATTTCAGCATCTGGTGAACTGCAATTTGAAATGTGCCAAGCACTTCTTGTTTCCTCAGCACACGTCTGGATTCCAAGGCTGTTCAGAGTCATGCACACAATCTTTCCACCTGCCAAGGATGCACATGGTTATAGAAATAAGGAGGAAAATTTTCCCTTTCTAGGTAGTACTGTGAGGAAAAAGAGCACAGCATGGTTCCACTGAGTGTTAAATGAAATTCAACTGACCTAGAAATCAAAGGGAAGAAATACCTGAAATGAGCCAAGTGATTGAAACTAGTGCTGAAAAATCCCATTGAATTCATTGTGAAGAGAGGTGGGTACCATCATTAAAACCCATTATAATCCAAAGTCACAGAGAATTTCACTGAGCACAGGTCAGGACTCTTTGAGAAAGCAGCCCTTTCATATTAATGTAATTAAAAATCTGTATGTATGTTGAAACATGTCCCCTATTTACATCAAGATAAAAATTCTTTCAAAGTCCTTGTGTAAATAATTTTGTTCCTGAAAAACATGGAGGGTTTGAAACATAGTTTCATTGAAGATTTCAGCTCATGTGAAAATCACTAGGGAAAGTTGTCTTGACTATGTGAGTGCCAAGACTGGATGTCTGAAATGCCATAGATATTAAATACTAATCAGATAAACTAAAAATGTGTCCATTTTGAATGTTGGGTGCCTTAATTTTTTTAAAATTTATTTTAGAAGTATTTAAAGAAACTCAAAGTCATATTCAGTTAAGACTTCAAATTTGGTATGATCATAAGAAGGTATGAAAACTGTCAACTACTTTTTTATTTGCACATTAATTCTTACCTAAACTCCACTGGATTAATTTTCTAAGCTAATCATTTTTGACCAAGTGAAAATTTTGTCTGCTCAACAAAAAAGGAATTAAAAAATATGTATTTCTGAAGTGTTTCAAATTCCAAAATGCATTATAAAAACAGCACATCCTAATGACCTCAAGGAGCGTTGATTAGCACATGACTCCACCAAAAACAAAGATACACATTTCAGTGGCCTAAATCTGAATTTTTAATAACATATTAAAATCTATTTCATTGACTTTGAGCTGGGTGGTATCCAATTTTAAACACCAGTTGAAGACTTTGTTCCTCAAGCAGAAGACTAAAACTTGGGAGCAGAGAAGGTCAGACAACCAAGTAAACCAAAAGGCCAAACTGCCCCAGAGTATCCACAGACATTATATGCTTGCATGTACCTAATTTCAGTAATATTTATGTTTCAGAGTCCTTTAGGTTTTAAAAAATGAAACAACATAAAATGGGGAAAAGTCGCTAAAAGAAGCTGAGCAACACTTTTGAAGAGAAGTTTGATGAATGAAAAAAAATCTGGAGTTTTATGAGTTTGAATTTTATGCTGTTGGAACTGCAGCCTCTTAAAGACTCATTCTCATGAAATTTTCTTAATAATTTCTGAAAAGTGGAATGTGTCATTGGGCTGAACTCCTAGAAATGGTTATAGTTACTCGAAAAGGTGATGAAGAGAGGTGCATGAGATCTCAAAGGGCTTTTAAAGTGCACTTCAGAGCAAAAGAAGGGTAAAATTTGGATAATGAAGAAAGACTGAAATTATTTTAAAAATAAAAACAGACGGGAAATACCTGACAGCTGGGAGTCATTAAAAAAGCCAAATCCTGTGCAACAGGGGTCAGCATCACACCAACGCTCACACTCAAAAAACCTAGGAAAGAAAAAACATTTTCCATGGTATCATTAGACATGTGAGACACTGAGAACATGGGGAGATGCCTTTCACAATCAGGCTGAAGATCCAGTATGTACACACACTTCCATACATCATCCATATGTAGATGAAATTATGCTTGATTAGTATACACCTACCAGACCACATCTATTATTTTAGATGATTATTTTGATATCTGCACTAAAAATATCAGCCTAAATTGCTTTAGTGTACCATTCCTAACAGATTTAACTGGCCAATTAGTAATTAGTAGCAGTGTAAGTATCAATTTTCATGTCTATAATTAATAATTATATAGATTATTATTTATAACTCAATTATAAATTTCTTTAAAACTATATGGTATCTTTTCTTCATTAAATACTCTCAAACAATTCAATTCTTGGATCAATACTTCTGATTTCCTTTATCTGCATAGGACGGCCTTGGAAATCCAGACATTCAAAATTCCAGCGAGAACAAAGGAACATTCACGTCCTACCCATCTGAAACAGTTTTTCTGCTCATGTCAGTCTTGTTCCTCACTGAGATTTCTGTTAGTTTCTGGAATGGTACACGTGTGTAGAAGCTCTTCACAGAACTTTTAAGAGTGACTGGAAGGGAAAAGAAAAAAAAGAGAAAGAACGCAGAAAAATCAGTTTAACTTTGTCATATACAAATACTGGTCAAGTAATCAAATTATAGGAGTCTAGTCTATGCTTTTATGCTGAGTTCTGGTTGATTAAAAGATAGTTTTATGTTGTCACAGCAAAATTTTGATTGTTAAGTCTGAAGATGAATAAAAATTCACCAAGTGAAGGCTCTGAAAGCTTAGCAAATTACATCACTAAGGAAAGACTTCAGCGAGGCCTTTTGTTTCTGAGACCTGTACTGATGCTACTTCTTCCACAAGGCCTTAAACTGGGATACAGCTCCAGACTGGGAGACTCCAGTGTGCTCATGCATTATTCAGCCCATGCTGCCCCTTGGGCTTCCCAAAATGACATGATTGAATAGCTCAGTTCAGTGGACCTTTACATTTGTCACAGCAAAATTACATGTTCCTGTGCAGTGAAAGCAGACTTGTTTGTCCAGCTTCCTTACATGTGCCCTATGAGAAAAATGTTGAACTTCCCAAGTATTCAAAGAGCAAAGGTTAAAATTCACATCTTTCACTCTACATTTGCTAAAAAATAATTTTAAAAAATAAAAATTACACCCATTTTTACACCCATAGAAATTTTAATGGTAGATTGTGACATTCCAATGACATTCCTATTTCACCCAAATTATAAAAAGAGCTAAAAAGTGATATGCAAATTTGAGATCTTAGCCTCTCTGACTTGGGAATGGCTGAGCTGGACAGAGTGAAACTCATGGTTAATATCTTTGCATTCTGAACTGAAAATGAAAAACCATATCCCAGACAGCCTGACCTGCCCTTGCACCATCACATCCCAAGACTCATTTATACATGCTGACTTTTTATCTCAGGATCAGGAGACAAACTGGCTTGCCTTACCAGGGTTAGAGCAGACATTACACATCCAAATACCAAAAAAAACTTGCCTATTTTATGGTATAGTGTCTGTGGCTGCCAGGGTAGCACAGTTGTGCAGTTTCCTGGTATTTGGTCGATGCTGCTGTCACAAATCTGTGCCTCTGTGTAGATGGTGCACACAAAGTATTTGTCTGTGGCATTTTGCAGATCTGCCATTCGGCAAAACTCTTCCTCTTGGGCACAACCTAGGGAGCAAAGCCATGAACAGTTACACACACAAAGGTTCCTTTCCCTCTCTACTCCTCTTCATGTTTTCAGAGCAAAACTATCCATCAGCAAACAACTAAAAGTGAGAAGTTCAATATTATCCTACTAATCGTGCAAATTAATTAATTAAATTAATTAAAAGTGCAAGAGAAAGAGGGACACATTCTGGCTCTAGTGGCACTGAAGGGCAGATTTACCTGGAAAGCAGAGTAAAGGAGTTACAGCACAGCTAACTGGGAAGATAAATTCCCCAGCTGTGACAAGCATTACTCCAGTGCATTGGTCTCTCTTTAATATTTTAATTCATAAAGAGCTCTTTTTTTTTTTTTTTTT
>VWYP01019093.1:0-20002 GCA_013400435.1 Pycnonotus jocosus | reverse complement strand
TTTTTTTTTTTTTTAGTAAATCTGACATACAAATTGTATAATCATAAGAGAATTCTGCATCAGTCGTGGTCTCCAACACAAAAAAAAAGGAAAATAATGTCTACAATGTCTTAATAAGTTTTTATAAAAATATTTCTGAAGCGTTCAAGTATCACTCAAAATTAAACATAACTTTCCTAGAATCAACTGTTTAAGGCATTTGCTTGGAGCAATTTGTTCTGAATTTTGTCCCAGGGTAAGAAAGCACCTTCAGAAAAGAATCAAAGCTGTCAAACCCATTTCTTAATTATCATGGCAATGAGTCCTGTAAAGATGCGTGTCAATGCTTAATTTTAAACAGGAATAGCTCTCCTGACCTCTTACAGTGATGTTTGTGCACTGTTTAGTACTCCTAGTTCTGAGGTCCTGGTAGAGTTAGAATTCTTCTCCAATTACTGCATTAAAATGTAATTTATCATTAACTCCAATTATCTGCATTTAACGTTCTTTTGTCACTATGCCATCTCTCTATTTGGAGTGGTACACTCCAAGAAGAGCAGGGCACTGCCCAAGCTGTACCTTTGCCTTCTCTTGCCCATGACAGGGGCACCCTGATGGTGAATTTTGGGCACCCTTTCTGCCACAGCAGGCAAAGACTGTAAGGAAGAAACAGGTGCCCCATTGACAATTTCCATGAATTTTTTGGGGGGTTGTCTACAAAAAAATTCTCAGTCTAAAATTTCTACTTGTCAATATTATAAGACCTATTAAAAGATTTTAGTGATTTATTGTTTCCTACAAATTAACAGTCTCCTGATGTCTTACGTGTGAGACACCAAAGCAGAGCTTCCTCAGCTGAGTACTTCTGCCTGAAGACCCAAAACTGCTGGTAAGGGAGAGAATAGTTCTGGTCACTTTGTATCTGCCTGTTGTCCATGAGGTAGAAAAGATCCTTTGTGGAATCTGAGATACAAACAAACAAACAAAGAATCCTATTTAAAAAATTAACTATGATCTGGAATGAATTATATTTATTTATATATAAAATTCTGCCTTTCACAGTAAAACAGCTACAATAATTTTGTAGGGCCACAATACACCAAAGCCTGCTTTTAATAACAGAATCGTCCACCCACAGTGACTGTCCTGTAGGCACTGCACAAAATAGCACTGCCAGACTATTCCAGCATCCAAAAACTAGATGCAAATTCCTGCTCCTAGAAATTAGAGGGTTTGCTCTACTCTGTCATAACAGTGAAGTATGAGGATTCAGAGGATGTTTGTAATTCCTTAATGGATTTGTTTTGTTAATTCAAAATACAGCAGTTTCCTTATATTCCCTTGAGAAGCTTTTGCACCTCTTGAGCTCAAAAGTTTTCTTGACAAGTTTAATACTTATTTCAGTCATTTAAGCTCATTTCTTTGAATTTATGCCCCCACAGACCACATTAAATAACTCGTTTCTGTCACCTCCCTGTGACCTTTAGACATGTATGCAATGATTTATATCTCCTGAGCTCCCTCTGAAACAATAAATCAGAGATATTTTCTTTTTTTCCAAATTTGTCCCCTTAAACGAGGGTCCAGTATTAAAAGACTCTAAAATTCTTCACTGATCTCTTACAAATTTCTTCATAAACACTTTCTTATTTATCAAATGTCATCAGCAGGTCTCATCCCCAGTTCCAAAATTGTGAGACATTGTGTTACTTAATCTTACATGCAGTGAAGGAATCACACAATAATGAAAACAAGGAGTAAAGACCTGCTGATGATTCCTGTTGAAATGCTGAAGCACCTACAGACATGCTGAAAATGCACTGTAGCTTTGAATTTTCTATCAGAAGCTAGAAAATATATGTTACCCTGTGTTTTACAAATTATTATCAAGGTCATAATAGCTCTGTAGACATTTTCCCAGATGTATTCATGACTTCCTAGAAAAGGTAACCTGTAATTCCTGTTACCTCTCAAGTCACAACTTCACCCTTCAGTTTCTCTTGAACAGCTGGTGTCAAGACTAATATTCAGGGATGGACTTAAAAATCTGCATTCCTTGCATAACTCCAGGTTTTAATGAGATCATCAGCCCCAGCAAGGTAAATGAAGAGCCCTGAGGGCTGGGCTGCACTCATGTCTTGGCAGGAAAATGCAAGACATTTTCAACCACCATGGTAAGTGCATTTTTTTCCTCTTTTTTTTTTTTAAGTCTAGACTTTAAAACACCTCTAAATGTATAGGAGCTCTGCTAGGTAAATGGGCCTCTTTAGTTTTTAATTAGTTTAGTTTACTTTCCTTTCAAATTCCATAAGCAAAACAAGAAATTCACATCCTTTTAGGATTTTGCACATCTTAAATCATGTGCCCAGACATTCATCCAGACTCCTCAGCAAAGATTATAATTCATTAAAAATGAGTCAAGGTGCTCTCAGCAAACTCCACTGCTCACTTACTCTTAGGATTATGGTGCTGAAGGCCCAAATGAACTCCAGTAACTTCCTACAAATTGTTTTAGACCCATACATGACTTCATATAACAAAGAGCAAACCCTGGAATAACAAAGAAGCAAGGAGAAGTTCATAGGTCTCCCACTGCCACCATGCATGGAAGAAACACCTCTGATTGCAGTTTCATCCTGGGTTTCTCTACAGCCAATATTTACAATCATACTGTCAGTAGCAGTAAAGATGCCCAGGTACCCAGACCAAGGATTTAATTCCTGGAATTTATGTGATTTTTTTTTTTTTTCTCAGCCAAATAATATTTCCTGTGCCTCTTCAGTTGAGTCTGAAAGAATAAGTTTCACACTGAACATATTAACACTTTGGTTTCCAGCCTGGCCTGGCAAGGTAAGAATCATTAAGCCAGGCCTACATTTTGAACATCTTTCTCAAAACCTGTATCAGACATCCTACTGCAGAGAAATCCTCTGGCCTTTACAACATCTATACATAATGAACATATGTATATAGCATATATGATATTTTCTGTTTAAATTCCGCAGCTTTCTCTGCTCTCCTCTGTTTCCTGCTCTATCTGCTGTTGCTCTAATACCTGACAACATGAGATCATCCTTTGTCTTCGAAGCAGCAGCCTCACACAAAGAGGTTTTCATCCGTGTGACCATATCAGAGTCTGGAATGAAACAGGAATCAAAGAGCAGAGTCATTCCCTTTACCTTTCTTTCACAAGACAAGATAATCCTCAGTTCCCAAAACTGAACAAATACATAAAGTGCACCACTTAGGAAAATTCCTTCGGTAGTTCCTCCAAATGTTGAATCAAGAATGAGTAAAACCAAATAGCTCTGGGGAACACCTAAACCAAAATGCATTGTTTGGATGACAAAAGTAAATGCCATATCCACAGTCACTCTGTATTCAGCATTCTGAAGGCTTTGTGCACCTATAAAGCATTTTTACAAATCACATGTGCAGATCCTGCCATGCACATGGTGAGATTCAGAAAGAAAAAAAAATACAGTTGTTCTGCTAACAAACATAACCCATGTAATTAGACATAAAGTGCCAAATTATTATTATGGTACTTGGACACTAATGGGACAAAGGCAGGTGTATTCATGATATCATTTTCAAGGGTATTGCAAGTTATAAATTATGTTCTCAGACACAAGAATTTAACCAAATTTCATTAAATTTGCAGTCGAAGAATTACTCCAGATTACACATCACTTCCAAAATAGGCTTCTGAGTTGTGTCTTAATTTGGATAGCATGAAATTAAGTGACAATGACATTTCCATTATAGAATAGACATCTGCCACACCCTACAGACCATCATAAGTTTTTGTAAGAAATTCTGTGAGGTAACTTACCTCTCCACAGATAAACTTCCTGAAAGGTAGTGAAATTTCTTTCTGCCTCTTCCATCAACTGAGAAGCTAATGAAGAAAAAATTTTGTTAGAATAGCTGTTCAAATTAACCATATTTTTAAATGTTCAGAAATCGCATAGAAAACACATCACTAAATATGCATCACCTTCATTACAATATAAAAGGCAAAGGAAGAAGGTCCCAGGTGTCACAGGACCAGTCTGGGTCCAGGGTGCCAAACTTTACTCAATTTCCTTTCATTGCTTTTACCATGTAGGTCTGGGCATCTCCCTTTTTATCTTTGCTCCAGACTTCACCTTTCTTTCAGATTATTGGCTTGGATCTGCCTGAATTAAATGCTGCAAGTATATGTAGAGTGACACATTAAACACAGTCTCAACTTTCATTAATGTCCATGTGGCCAAATGTGAGAGGTCCATCTATCTAGCAATGCATCCAGTCAAGGAATTCTTATTTTCTTGTGATATGGATTTACTTGAGAAGAGCACTGGAGTACAAGAGCAAGCTGGTGCATAAGACAGAGCCTATACAACAATTTAAGAGAATTAATGCAAATTAAGGTAATTCACTGACATACTTCCACTGAACACTTGTCCTCCCAAGGTGAAGGAAAACCTCTTCTCCTTCTCATCATAGCTCACACCATTACACATCCCACCCATGTCTGAGGTTGGAGTTGGGATCCAGCCTTTGGCATTGCAGATCAGCACGTCTGGGGAGCTCAGCAAACTGCACAGAATGGTACCTAGGGGCAGGAAAAGACACAGCTGCATCACTGCTCTAATGCTTTGCACCCAGCCAAACTATCCAATACTTTCTCTAAGTGCCAACTGAAGTTGTGTCACTGAGAGACCTTTCAGTATTGCTACCAAAAAAAAAAAAAACAACCCAAACAAACCCCAAATAAACAAATTAGAATCATATGTTTAAATTCGAGTGCTAAGGTTAGCTACTCATACCCAAACTAAACACTTGTAGCCTGTTTTTCAGAGATTTCAGGCACATACTATTATCACCTAAAAAACCATTACTATTATCTGATAATACCCAACAATGTTCTCAGCACTTCACAGCACCACAGAGACACATCCAATCCTTCAATGGTTTTACAATCTCAGGTTCTGAACCAAAAAAAAAAAAACAACCAAAAAAAACCACCAAAAAAACCCGCACTTATATATTTTTACTGGTTTCCTGAACTGGTGCCTGATTTCAGTCATCCCAAGCCTGAGTCTCCCCCAGCACTGTGGTGTGGGTTGGGGAACCAGAGTGTTTACAGCCACATGTTCTGGCATCAATCTGTTACCATAACCTCTAGAAAATACTCAGCTCTTGCTTTGCACTTGGTGTCACTGCTCAGGCATTTCCAAGGTTTTACAGTGCCTTCTCTAGTTTGTTTTTATGGACTGGGTACACGAGATATTGAATATGCTATCTTTTCTTCTTTTTTCTTTCTTTTTAAGCAAAATGCCAGTCCAAGTAATGCATTTACCTGTAGAACTGATCCAAATAGTCACTCCAACCAAAAATATTCACCTTCTACACTCACAAGTAGAGAGAACCCAAAGTTTGATGGTAAATGTATAGAGGAATCAACTTTACAAAATCATCTAGAATATTATTAAAAAAAAAAAAAAAAAGATACCAAAACAGAATAATTTTCTGGAACTATTTTCTTGACAACTTTCACAGATNAAAATATCTAGAATAAATTTTTAAAAAAAAAAAAAAAAAAAAAAAAAAAAGCCAAAACAGAATAATTTTCTGGAACTATTTTCTTGACAACTTTCACAGATAATTTGTGACAGATTTTAACAGATTTTTCTTAAATCTATGATCAGTTTCCACTCCAAACTGGAGAGGTGCTTGTCACATAGCAGCCACTAGCACATGCTTCACAGAATCATAAAATATCCTGAGTTGGAAGAGATCCACAAGAATCATCAAGTCCAATTGCTGGGTATTGATAGAGCTTGTATTTAAATCCTTGAGGCATGTCATTTTAAACTTCATATTTCCTACAGGAAATGTACCTTCAAGGGGAAAGTCAATAGCATGTGAGTTTGAAATTAAACTGAAAAAGCAAGCACTGGCATAAAGTGCTTGAACCTGTTGGCAAAAATCTGGTTGTGCCAAAGTCTCACTTCTGCCAGTCTCCAACCATCCCACTACCACCTGCTCTCCTGGACAGACATCCAGACCTGGGAGATTCTAGCATTTCTGCATGCAATAATATAAGTTAAATCTGTTCAGCATCCTTTTTTTCCTGCTCTTAAAAGGAAGCTGATTTTCATTTGCACAACAAGAACTCTGTCTGGAGGCACCTTCCCAGTTCCTGCATCAGCTGAAAGACATCAGCTTCTGGCAACCAAGCTGTGCCATGTATGGAGAGAGGTGTTTTCAGAACAATTTATCTCATGCAGATGGAGTTGCCACACACACACAGAATAGGCTGAGTTGGAAGAGACCCACAGGGATCACTGAGTGCAATCCCTGGCCCTGCACAGAACAGGCCCAAGAGTCACACCATGATCCCAAGAGCATTTCCCAAACACTGCTGGAACCTTGTCAGGCTTATCCCTTCAAAATGTCCTATTTGTTCCAAGAGCAGGTTGCTGCCTCAGGTCTTTACTGCCTTCGACCAAGTCTTAGGCATTACCCAAGCCTTTACAACACCAAAAAAATGTCAGTGATGCAGAGACAAGCTGCTCACACAGGTATGATGCAAAGGTGGGTGTACTGTGCCCTACAATGACTTCTACTCATTCAGCATTGGTTTCCCACTGCAGAACTCTTTCCTGAGCAGTCAGGCAGTACCTCCATCCAGCAGGAGCTGGCTCAGGATGAATCCATCACAGCAAGGGTCCCTGCTGCACTCCTGTCTGCAGAGCAGCTGAGCATCAGTCCAGGATGTGCTGGCTGCTGGAAGCACCATGGAGCTGTACACACCAGACAGAACATTCTGGAAACCTGTCCTCTCAAAGGCCTTGAGTCCAGAGGAGCTGAATTCCTGTTCTGGGCAGACAGAAAGGGAAAGGAGCTCAAGGGGAGCTCAAGGAATGTTTCTGAATTGCCTGCAGACTGGAGCTGTTTGAAAGTTTTATGATCAAAATTCAGTTTTAAAAGTCCTTTTCTGGGCTTTGAGCTTCAGAAGCAAGATAAGGTCATCAAATGATGTGGTGCCATTAATCCTGAGCAGCTGGTTATAATGCACTGACAGCAAAGGGTTCCTAAACTGATCTGTGCAGTAAGGTTGGTAATATTCCACCTTCAAGCACTCAGTTACACTGTTAGTAACTCCCAGATAAAAATTAAACAAATTTATCTCATTTAAAAAGTAAAATGTGCAACTTGGCCAGCATAACTGCATCTGCAATTAAAGCTTCTGCTAAGTAGGAGGGCATGATTCATAGGATTTTGGATCTAGAAAACTAGAATAGATCTGGTATTAACAAGATTATACCAGTCACAACAAGCTCAGGGGACTTGACTTATTTTCAGGTGAGACTTAGATCTTTTATTTTGTTAATATTAATAAACAGTGACTCAGAGATTTGGATAGAAGTACAAAGAACATAGTAAGAGCAGAGAGTTTTGACTCAAACCCTGCAGCATTTGGTTATCTTGCTTTCAGTTTGGCATGACATTTAAAGCTGGACACACCATGGATGTGGTACTACCAGCCACAATTCAGGTCATGAATAAATACATAAGTAAATAAATAAAATTTGTCTCATTTATTCATCAGTTCAGCTGAAATGTTTTGGGATTCATGGAGAGCAGTTTACTTCTTGGCTGGTATATTACTAGAACAATTCACAACCAAAAGTAAAGTGAACTTAAATTATTAACAAGGTGGTCATTAATAATGTCTTATGTATTCAAATAAAAAACTGCTTAGTAAAGAGAAGCCATAACAGAACAGGAAAATACATTGGATAGATTTTGAGGTTTTATGGGACTAGTTGCTGGCAAAAATCATTAAAATGTCTTCCAAAGTATTCCTAATTTCTAGGAATGATATGAAAGAAAGATTTGCTGAAGCTTTTGGACTGTCACAAAATGTTGAGCTCTTTAAAGTATTGTGTCTTCTCAGACGAAGATGCTCCCCACATTTAGTCATGATCCTCTACAGAAGTCACTACCAGCTTGGACACAGAGTCAGATTTAGGTGACCGATTCACATCTGGTACCTCTCTTCAAGTGGACCATCAGTGCACCTCCCTCTGGGTTCCTGACAGGAAGCAAGCAGCTGAGGCCACTGATGCTCGTGGCAGCAGGGTTCCCCAAGACACCTTGCACCTGGGACAGAAAACAGGCAAGCAAAATAAATACAACCTAATGGATTTCCTCTCCTAAAATACATTTCTTTATTAGGAGACTCATTGGGACAATGAGCAACATAAATGTTAACACAGCACAACTCCATGTGGACATTTTTCATTCTTTCTCATACAGATAACTTTTACACTATCAAACTGAGATCTCAGCTCCTCAGTGCCACATTGCTGTTTAAAGTAGTGAACAGGAAAATAGTACAGTGATATAGAGCACACAGTTCAAACCCCGGGCTAGAGGAAGGGACTCAGAAACAATGATTGTTTCAGGTGACCTGATTACCAACCTGGCTACTTTTAGTTTGGACTATCCAGATTAACCCTCTTTTTAAATCAACCTGATATCCTATCTGCAGGTGCTCAGCATGTTTTAGGGACAACAGTGCTGAGTGATGTTTCAATCAAACACTGAGGTATTCAGATGTCACTTTTGGAAACATCTGGGTGTAGCTTCTTTACCAACTTGCAGGGATTTATTACTGCCATAGGGAAGAGCAATGTCCAAGGGGTCAGGTATAGTTTTAAATATGAACATTCTTACCAATCCAGAGATGGTGCAGTTGAAGTTGGCTTCAGCAGTGCTGTATAATTCACAGAGCACTTCAGTACTAGCAGGAGTTACAGCTGCAAAGCCACAGGCATCTTCTCTCTCACAGACTGAACAACGGGAAAAAATTTAGGTTTCCTAACACTTCACATGCAAAATGCTTGCTACAAATTCCACTGTTTACTGCCACTTATGTAGATTTCCATATGCCTGTCAGACATGAATTAAATTCAACAAATGAACTTTATTACTCAACTATTTTAGTAAAAAGTTAAGATTTTAAATTGAATTAAATTCATGCAGAAAGTTGTTCATCACCTGATGATATAAACAGCTGAGGCAGGTCTGACCACACACCAAATATTTAAAGTCTTCTGGGTAATTTTGCCCAGGGCAGGACTCTCATGAGCCACTTTGCCAGCACAGCACATCTGCCTGATACAGTAACCCCATGGCAAAGAGGTTATGACAAATATCAGAGTGATAGGAAGGAAACATCAAATTCTTCAATCATGCTGGCTGCCCCTGCCACTGTAAGGGACAAACTAGCACCCCCTCCAGAGTTAGGAGTGGTTGAAGATCCTTCTGCCCTTATACCTTCACCATTAACTTCCCCCCAGACCTGCTCCTAGCCCAGGTGAAACACGTTCCAAATTTTTAGTATAAAATCAACCCATTTAGATCAAAACATCAGCTGAAATGCAAGCTGAGCTATGTGACCTTACAGGGACTTAGGAAGGGAAAGATTAACCCTCACCCCTTAATGAGAACTTTTGTGTTGTGAGAACAGTTGTGTCTTGCATTTGAAGGTCTCCATTTTCAGGGGAAGGTGCAAGAAATCTTACAGTATACAGGCAGGATGAGCTCATGCAGGAAAATCATTCTAGTAATAAAAGGCTTCATATATTCAGCTCTCAGCATGAGAGGTGATTGCTCCAATTAGACCATGGCCTGTGACACAAAGTCACTGATTGTCAGAATTTTGGTATGTACCTTGCAAACAGGAAATGTATGTTATTACTGCCAGAGAGTTTTTACTTTGAACATATCCCTCTGCCTCCTTTCACAGGCTGAGCTTTAGGAGACACAAGGTGAGACTGACTCAAAGCACCTTGAAAGCAGTGTGGTGATTCCTCTGGGGTTTAGATGATTCTGAACCAACTTAAACCAGATGCATTATAGTGTATAAACTGCAAGACTTGGCAGAGGAACATCTCTAAACTCCTTATAATACCCTTCTGACGTAAGCAAGGATGATTATTCCTATTCTATGTGCCAATCAGGTAATTTGTGAAGAGGTACAAGCTTGCTTTTCATATGTCCTGAACACCTAATCCTTCTTTTGTCTGCACATCTGCACAGTCTGATCAATGTTTCCTGGTTTAAATCTCAGTTCTCATTTGTATTACAAACTGCATCAACTGGCTTTAAAGTCAGATGACTTGTCTGAAGCAGTATGTAAAGTCAGAAGACTTCTTTCTGAAAGAAACATCAATCTCTTCCCTGAATCAAGGTCACCAAAAGTTGTAAATATCTTGCAGTGAATTGGTGTCAAACTGCAGATCATATGGTTCATCCAGGAACTTAACTACAAACTCATTATATGAAAATATTATTATTTTCCTCAATTGTTAGTGTCATCTCTACAGCTTTTCTCAGTTTTCTTACCTGAAATACACTGAAAATATGCACTTTGCAGGTCTCCCCCAAATGGCTGAGACTGAAGAATTTGAGCTTCTTCTGATCTATAAATCAGGTTGGAGGCAGGAACTCTTTCAAATTTTCTGAGCACTAAAAAAAAAAGACAACAAAAACCTCCAACAAAGCAGTATTATCAGTTCCCATGCTGCAAACAGACGAAGACTTTAGGTAGAAATTAAGCTTGAAGAATTCTGTTGGGAGAGAGGTTTGCTCATTAAATGATGTACCATAACCTCACAGATAATGCAGGAGACAGCTGGCGTGAGGGTAGAATTTCTGCTTTGAAATAAAAAATGTCACAAGATGTTTCAAAAACAAGTTAGCCAGGAGTGGGCTGCAATTTTCCTTTCCAGTGAGGCTTCTCTTCCAGCAGCAGACCTGCCATCTCTCATTACTTGTTCATGGCACTGAACCAACTATTGAGTCAAAGGGGGAACCAACTTTCTACAAATCAGTCACAGAAACAAGAGCCAGCTCCAACAGCACTTGCTTAGACAGGAAATCCAGAAACACAACAGCCTGATCTCCACTGACTTCAGCCCAAGGATACATCCAAGGCAGGATGTCCTACATGCTGCTTTATTATCCTCCATTCCACTTTTAACACCTGATTGTCATTTTAGTGACCAAACCCTTTTATCTGCTCCCTCTGCACTGGACCCTCTCACCTGTGTGTGAGAAGTCTGACAAGCAGCACTGTTCCCACCCTGGGAAAAGCTCATGAGGTCTAGAGATGCAAACCCTGAAGGTCACTAAAGGGATGAGGAACCCAATGCAGGCTCCAGAGGGCTTGTCCCTGTCTGTGCCCCGAGGAGGATTACAGACTGATGAGAGGACACACAGTGCCACCACCACCCTGCTGGGTTGCTCCTACCTGTATGACCAAGGGGTGCCCAGGCTGATGCACCAGTACCTTTGAGGGAGCACAGCACATGATCCCTGCCCATGGCAGGGGGTTGGAACCTGAGGATCTTTAAGATCCCTTCCAACCCAAGCCATTCTGTGGTTAAGAACATGGTGACCTAGCATCATCCCTCGGTGACCAAACTTCTCTAAAGACCCCAGGTAAAGGCAAACCTCGAGCTCCTTGCAGTCAACATTAGGCCTAGACCTAACAGAGGTAAAAGCAGGAGCTCTGCTGTGATCCCAGCAGTGGGAGACATCTCTGTTGGTTTTCTTATCTTCTTTTCTTTGTGTTAGAGCCGGGATTAATACATGGGAGTCACAGCTTTGAGTTTGGGCTCAGTGTTTATTAGTTCTTATCTGTATCACAGCCTCATGAGTTGTGAGCTCTAACTAGCAAGTTAGAAAAGGGGAGTAAAATGGAGTACCTTTCTATCTCTACAAGGTCTTTTCAAGGACAATCCATCCAATTGTGAAATGCCACCTAAATTATTTTTACTTTAAACCCAATAACTAACCACCTGAAGTTCTCAATGCAGACTTTATTAACCAGTTACAGAAAACCACCCAAACCCATGAAGAAGAAGGAAGAAGAAGGTGAAGAAGAAGGACTTAGACAATGCCCAAAATTCTCCATCTTGCCCCATATGTTACTATATACTAAAATCCCAAATGTATGTTTTTCCCCTTGTGAGATCACACAATACTATTCAAACTACACACCCACAACCCCAGTGCTATCACTCAATTTCAGAAGTCTGTTCCCTGGTCTCAATTCAAATGTAGTGCTATCTTGAGAGTCATTGCCTTTTGGAACAGAAGGCCTGAAATTTTCAGCCTCCAGAGTTCCAACACGTCTGCACGTGGAAGAGCTGGAAGCTCAGCCCCTCTTTCCCCTGGGCTCATGGGCACAACAGCCTGGCCAGAGGATCACAGCCCTCTCTCCCTGAAATGTCTGGATAAACCACAAAATAAAAGTCAGGGATAAGTTCTCAGAATAATCATTTGTACTCTTACAGCAAAAGAGTCAGGGTTAAATCAGAAGCAAATGTCCAATGCTGTCAGGGCCGAGCCAGCAGGTGCTTTTGATAAAACCATCATTTCTGCTCAGGAAAAAGTCCTCATGTGTTTGTCAAATGCTTAGCACAAGAAAGTCCTTGCATTCCAGTTGGGATGGGGACAACAAAGAAATACAGTGCAAACAGTGACAATTTTTTCCTTCCTAGAAATACAGAGCACAAAACCACAAGCATTAACTAACTTCTGCACAAAACTGAATCCCTTCTGCATCTGCAACTTGCACTGATGCCTGGTTAAAAGCTGCCCTCATTTCTATTCCAATATTCAAATCTTAAAAATTATACTCTCAAATGTTTTTCTTTTCTTCTGATTTTTCCCCCTTATTCTGGCTTCATCCCACCTCTCCATTTTCAAGAGAAAATGTTTTTTCTCTATTTTTCTCCCATTTTATTGATTGCAATATTATGGAATATCATATGCATTGAATACAATAATATGGGAGAAAAATAGAGAGAAGATAGAAAGTGTAATGCAACAGTAAACTGAAAACATTGAAAAATAATAGAAAAATTGCCTTTTAAAAATTCTTGAATTTTGTTTTTTTAGTACAAAGAAAGATTTAAAAAATTGCAGTGATAAAATAATTTCACAGGCTTAGTGCAAAACAGAAATTTTCTATCACACTTATTACTAGAGCAAAGCTCCAGGTCCTTCTGTTGCTGTAATTGCAGACTCATAGAATGGAATAGGTAGGAAAGGACTTTCAAGATCCCCTAGTCCCAACCTCCCTATAATAACTGTTGAGTAATAAATATTAAGTGTACATGTTAAGTGGCCTAAAATATAACAAGAGAGAGAACATTAAAAACAAGCAATGGTTGTTACAGCTTACTTCTCTTCATTCATACAAGGCAATCCTTCTTCTGTCTGAAGACTCAAAAACCAAAGACCAGCTGGGTTTTAGTGACCCTTCCCAACTGCCTACCTCTTGTCAAAGCAAGATCAGCCTTCAGCCCCTACTGCCTTGCTGGGTGCTGAATTCAATTAAGGGATATTGTAGAGGCAGGAGAAAAAGCAAAAATAGAGATAAACAGTTTCATTTCACATTATGCTTTCAGGAAATGAAGCATGATCGTTAAAGGGAAAAAAAATTAAATAAGGAAGAAATTTATTTAAAAGCCCAAGCAAGTAAACAGATTTCTTAGGTGTTCGTGGTGCCCCGAGCCACCTGATCTTTTAGGTCCATCCTTGCCCATAGGAGGGGTGCTGGAACAAGATGGTCTTTAAGGACCCCTCCAGCACAAATCATTCTGTGATTCTATGAAACATTGCTGCTCTATTTTTAAACTGTCATAAATGAATTTTCAACAGTCATAAATATTTGTAGTGATTTCTTCAAGCATGACCCACAAAACCAAGCACAAATATTCACAATTGCTCCATCCTAGACAGAGTCAGAAATGCCCAAGCAGGAAGGCTCATGGTTAGATCCTGAGTCCTCTCTGCAGAGCAACATCCCAACTCCCTCATGATTGAGAGCAACAGAGGCTTTCATCTCATGTTCAGGACTGTGATCAGTCTCTGAGTATGCTCAGTGGAATAAAAGAGTTCTTTTAACTGGAGATAGTTTTGCAACTTCTTCACAACTGAGGACTTTACTTTTCACGCTCCTTCCACTGATCACACTTGTCATACGACATTGTCTAATTCAAAGCATACCATGACATCAGTTTCTAAACAGAATATTCCATTAAATTCAATACCAATCATATGATGAGCATATAAAAACTTCTGGGAAAAAGCAAAAGCTTTGAGGCTGAGAGGTGTAATCAGACCTTACTGCAGACAGTCTGGGGACTGTTTGATAGATGACTTTCTTTGTTTTTTTAAGTTTTTCATCCTTGAAAACCAGCATTTTGCAGCTGTATTCAAGCAGAAGTAACCTCCTCCAGCCTGCAAGGATGTGTTCCCCAAGTTAGATACCGTACTGCAGGGGCCCAGAGGGTGATGTTATGTTTTGGCTGTGAGGTCATTGCTGAAAATAATCTATTTCCCATTAATACACAGATGAGAGATAATTTTACAAGGAAATTAATAATTGTGCTTCTTTCTCATTAGCTCTCTAGTTATTCTTCTAGGTTTCCAAGCAGAGAGCACAAGGTCAGCACACATCAAAAGCTGGCAGCCATCTGAGAGTGCAGGAAACCTGCTTCTCCCTCTTCCCTTACCAGAAATAACTTCCCCAGTGCAGTCAAGAAATTCAAAACTAATGAGGAATGTGGCTTAAGGCAGAGGCCACAAGTGTGGGAAAGTGAATAACTATGGGGCAGTGAATCTCCATAAGCTGTGGAGTGATTAGTCTCTTCATAAGGAAGTTTCACTTCTGTGGCGTCAAAGCATATCCACAAAAACCTTCTGCCACTTACCCAAGCACTGCTCATCCGTAAGGAGATCCTCTGTTTCAGTCCAGTCCAGAGCTGCTCCAAAGCTGTCGACACAGAAGGATTTCCTGGTGTCAGGGTCCTGCTGGGAAGGTCTGTACTGGCCCTCTCCATCACACTGCAGGCCCTGCTCATTGCTCTGGCAGGAGGTGACACCTGGTACAAGAGAGCAAGGCAAGGGAAAAGGCTCTTTGATAATGCTGACAATGGGTTTCTCAGAACTGAGAGGCTGGACAGGACCTCTGAAGGTTGTAAGGTCAGAGCCCCCTGCTCAGGCAGGGCCACCCAGAGCTGGCTGTCCAGGACCATCTCCAGATGGCCTTTACCCATCTCCAAGGACTCCACAACCTCCCTGGGCAACCTGAGCCAGTGCTTGTTTGTCCTCACAGCAAAAACATTTTCTGATGTTCAGAAGGAACCTCCTCTGCAGCCTCTGGTCCTGTCAATTCAGTAGGACAATGTTTCAGTGCTGTGGGACAAAAGTCTCCTTAGCACAGCAGAGACTTCACTGAACATTAAGCTAAGATTTGCACAGTATTTCATGCTCGGAAGCACGGTAGTCTCACTGCTTTGTTGCTACTTCACTTTGTGTTCCAAACATTTCCTGGATTCTCTGTCATGCATCAAATCTCTGTAGATGTATTTCCAGTGCTGCAAAGCAAAGTACAGAGAAGGAACTGTACTTTCATACAGGTTTGTTCAATGACTGCTGCAGTGGATCTGTGGAATGTTGTGAGCAACAAGAGGAGCTATCACACCAGTTAATTCAGAAAAACTCTTCAGACCCTGCAAAGAGGCAGCAGGGAATTAAAGAAAGTAGGAAGGCAATGTGGAACCTGGCCTTTTGGAGAGGGCTGGCACTGAGGTGCAGTACAAAGGTAAAGACGAATCAAGGCATGGAGCAGGTTTAGTAAAGAAAATTGCAAGTGCAAGTTTTTAAACCCAAAGGAGCAAACTCTTAAGGACACAAGTCCAATACCTTCCCAGGGAACACACATGGAAAAGAAGAACGACAAACTTAGGCAAAAGCTAATTGATGTTGGATACATTACAATAAAAATGGGAGGTTTATCGCACGTAGGAGAACAAATAGGTTGAAAGAGAATGAAGTAGATGACATACTCACAATGACACTTCCCAAGAAGCCCATTCTTGGTACTCCTATTTATATCTTTTTTTATATAATTCTGTACACAAAACTGAATTTGGACCTAATAACTTTTTCTGTATAGAATTGCATGAAAAAAATCATTTCAGCTGAATTCACCAGCTTTAGTGAACATTTCAATAGTTACTTTGTGAGAAGTGTTTCTATTTGCAGGGGAAAAGCTGCACAAAATAAAACTATTTTAGTGTTCATGAAAGTGACAATAAATGAACTTCATAAGAAGTTTCTTACTGATACTGAACACCCAAATATCATTCCTGAGGACAATGAACATGTCTAGAGGAACCACAACATCCTGGATGAGACTGACCACTTGTTTCTCATGCATTTTTGGTCAAAACACCAGACAGTTTGTACTTCTTAAAATGCTTTTGAATGTATGCAGAACAGATCATATCCATCCAAAAACACCCAGAGGGAGGATTTAATTTTTTTTTTTAAACTTAAGAGATTAATTTTAAAAAAAATCATTAGATACTTGAAGCCAGAAAATAAAGGATATGGGAAAAGTTAGTTGAACTTACAGTGATCAGCACTGATTGCCCCATAGGAGTTGGTAGTTTTGCCCACAGGACACTTGATACAGAAGGAACGTCCTGTCTGATACTGATAGTAGCCAAGAGGGCAGGGAATGCATTCATCATCCTGGAAATAACTGCCTGGAGGACAAACAACTGCAAGGAGAACAATCACCTTATTACTCACTTGGAATTCAACCACTTCTGGCATTTGCACACATATGTGTGGGTATATATATAAATATATATATATACATACACGCTTGATGTATGTGTGTATATACATATATACATGCATAATGTGTATATATATATATGCATAATGTATATATATGTGTATATATATATATTTATGATGCTACTAGATTTGCCATAAGCTCTTAATATATGTATTTCTAAGCAGTATAACAAAGTAAACACTCCTTAAGTGATCATTAAACTCATCAATGACAGGAATACAGGCTGTGATGCATTTTCTCAGATCACCCAAAATCTGTTCCTGAATTAGAACATATGAAGCTCTTTGGAAATGCCAAGTCCAGGTCTGATTTCCAGCTGTCAAATCCATTTGTAATAAGATAATGCAGGTGGATGAGTTGTGAAACAAAAACAAAGGAAGATAAAAAGAGTAACTGCTAACATAGACACAAACAGGAGCAGAAACTCCAAAACCATCATACAGAAATCCACCATATGGTAACACTTTTATTCAGAATTCCTGGTAAAGAAATTTTTGTTAAGCCCTTCCAAACTAAACAGTAATGGATGGATTAAAAGTCACTAGTTGTGCACATGACAACCCAAACATAAAACAAAATGGGGTTCTTAGTGATGTTCTTAGTCTGCATCTATATAATTTTCAAAACAATCAGGAACAATTTTTCCAGCTGACCTGTAGCACATTACTGAGAAAATTCTTTCTCTTCTGGGATATCATGGAATACTGTCTTTCCCTCCAGAGCATTCAAATGAACATTAAAGCAGAAGAGTCACAGACATATTTGCAGGACAATACCCCTGCTTGTTATTTCACAGCTGCTTCCCAGATGTAGATTTCCTTTAAAACACTGTCAAATGTATCTTTTGGGACTTTGACAAGGTGCAAAACTTTATTTCTGTTCTTGCCCTGCATCCTGACAGAAGTTTAGGCTTCCATGAGAGGGAAACAGTAATGGAATATTAGCCATTCTCACTACAACCCATATGATGAATTGCTGTTCTGGCCAACAAACCAGAATGTAAATGAAATTAACTCATGGGACTGCCTAAATTATAACAGACTAAAAAGACAGCTAGTAGGAAAATTATCATATCTTCCTTCATCTGCTGTAAATAGTCCAGTGGGAAGGTCTGGGAGGATACAACTGTGAGAATGAAATTTTCCTCTTAGTATGCATCAAGGCAATTACTCTGGTAAAACACATATCTAAAATCTATTACAGAATGTAAAAAATCCTGGATCAGTCAGAATTCTCCTTTCAAAAATCCATCATCTAATACACAAGAGTGTCTGACATGTTTCAAAGACAAATTCCAATACATGCAAAAAGCATAATACTCATTGAGCAACAGCAGAAATTAAATTGACATGAGAAATCCATGCCTAAATTGAAGACAAAGTGCAATGAATGAAGAGGCTAATCAAGCAATTAAAATTTTAAAAGAAACTAATTAAGTTTTACAAAACATTCTCCTGTTTTGTGTAGTTTTAGTCACAATGTGAAAGAAACATCTGTGTCTCCTATCACATTTTGAGCAAAGAAAATTGCCTTTCATTTCACATGTTGGACTGACAAAAGGGTACAAAGAACAGCAAAAAATGTTGGTGCAGAGTCACATTTTCTAGACTCTATAACTCTTGGAGGGACCTATCACTTCAGCTACAAGCCATGCTGAGACCATCACATGGAGGTTCACTTTGACCCTTCAAGTGAGACAAACCATTATATTGTACTTCTTTCAAGCATTAACATTAACACATTTTAGCAACATAAGAAACTAGAGAAAACTTTCAACCAAAATTTCAGAGCTCCATGCTACCAGTGAGACAAAACTGTGGAACCCTGAAACAGGAAAAAACAAATCAAAATATAAGGAGAAGAAAAAAAAAAATCCCTTTCTCCTGCACATGAAGTTTGGAACCTGGTCTCACTTCTGAGTAGACTCAGGGTTCTGTATACCAGAGGAACAAGCTGCAAAATCCAGGCTAAGGAGCAGCTCACTGAAGGGATTCCACAGAGATTCCACTCTTCACAGAAGCCTCAGCTCTCAATACTCTGAGCCAGTTCAAAAACTGTCCCAACTGATCATTGCCCAATGCTTGCCCTGCTCCTTCTTCCCTCCAGGGATACTGGAAAACTTTGGGATATCAGATTCGGATATAGATTATTAGAAACTAAGTCTTGAGCTGTCAATGAGCTATAAATGTTGTCCTTTCATTTGGGTTTTATGTTTAAAGTGACTCTGATGGAATTGTCATGTATTTTAAATAAAAAGAACCAGCATAAAAATGTATAATAAGACCAAGCTAATTTACAAAGCCCCTTTAGGTTTTGTCCTGAAATGAACAGGAGAGAAGGGACAGTTTCCAACTGTCTTAGTTTTATCTCATACCTTAGCAAAAGAAAGAACGTTTTCTACTATTAAAATTTAGCTAAAATAATATTGTTACTCCCAACTCTTAAGGAATTGTATTCATAGATACCTGTGACATAACATAACTCAGTGTAAGGCTGAGACTAAGAAAAAATGTCATATAAGAAAAAAACTAACATATGATAAATGTTACCCATTTTACAGGCAGGAAAACATTTTACAACACAACAATAGATGCAAACCTAAATAAACAGATGACAGTAAGGAAAATGCAAGAGAGAGGAAGATTCATGTAAGTTGCATGATCATGGGTGAATATATTAAACTTATTGAGAACACCAGAAACCTGTTGCTACTGAGCTGACCACGATTCCTGAAGGAAAAGCAATGACATTGACAGTGAAACAAAACCAAACAAATCAAAAAGATCAAGATCTGAAAGCACAATTTATATTTCAAGAACAAGCCAGAACAAGGAAGAGAAGAGAACAGAAAGAAGAACCTCTGCCATCCTCACACAACTTTGCTTTCTGTAGTGACAGGTGAGGCTTCTTACTAACTGTCCTATTAGTCAGGAAACAGACCCAGAAAGGATGAATGAGCAGGATATATCCATACATATATATATACATACATATACATATATATCTCCATATATATATCCATATATATATATCTTAGAAGAACCAGAACCTGAATTCCTAAGTTCCCTGTTCAGAATAAAATATGCAATACAACCAGCAACACAAGCCAGTGTCCAGCAGCAGGTACACTATGACAGCTTAGAATATGAAATCTCTGTCAAAGGCTGGAGCAGAAACTGTCTCCTTTCCAGGTCTATGATGTCTGTTTTACTGAGTGACATTTTCCAAAGCTAGCTGGTTCAGATATGTATGAATTAACTCACAAGGCAATTTAATTCACTGCTGCCTAGAGGC
>VWYP01019092.1:50320-68314 GCA_013400435.1 Pycnonotus jocosus | reverse complement strand
TTTTTTTTTTTTTCTGGTTTTATTTTTGGTATTCTTCCTCTTAAATGCTGAAGAATATTGCTAAACTCCAGAGAATGGGAGGACAAATCAAATTTGCTATTACAGCAGAAGGGAGCAATTCAATTTGTTCCGCTGTGCCCTGATCAGCTGTCCTGTTTGGGGTGGGGTGAGCTTTACACTCAGCCAGTGCCAGCTGTTTTCTTCCTCTGCAGGAGATTGGATTTGGCCCAGACTGGAAAAGTGAAAGTGTTGGGAGCTGAAAATCCAAAGTCTGCTCACCTGGGAGGTGATGAGTACAGGCTTGAAGAGAGCTCCTGGGAAGGTGACTCAAGCAGTGTCGAGTTCCCTGCTCTGGAGGAGATGGGAGAGGTGCCAACAACCCTAAACTCAGTCGTGCTATTCCTGAGGGATGATTAATCCCCATGTGGGATGCTGTTTGCACAGGAAGGGAGAGGCTGTGGAACCTTTTGACTGCAGATGTTGTGCCCTTGGATGAGGAAATGTTTCAGTTCAAGGTTTCTGTGTGTAATTAATCGTTTGTACTGTTGAGGAAACAGGAGGGCCCCTGGAGCAAGGTGTGCTTGGGGCTCCCCACACCTCAGGGTTTAGAGAGGAGACATGGAAATAATTCCTAAAGGATGAGGAAATCCCTGTTTGTGAAGTCACAGAGGTCGGCTCTCCAGAGGAACAGAGTCATGGAATCACTGAGCTTGGAAAAGATCTGCAAGATCATCGAGTCCAACCTGTGCCTGGTCCCCACCTTGTCCCCAGCCCAGAGCTCTCTATGTCACCTCCAGGCCTTCCTGGGACACCTCCAGAGATGGGCACTCCAAACCTCCCTGGGCAGCTCTTTCCAATTCCTAACTGCCCTTTCCATGGAGAAATTCCCACTGCTGTCCACCCTGACCCTCCCTGGCCCAGCCTGAGGCTGTTACCTCCCCTGCTGTAAACTCAGCACCAGCAGTGCAAGCTGGGCACTTTGGAGTTGGATGAGACCTTTGAATCAAAAGTGAAATCCACTGGTTTTCCTGGCATTTAAACTGGAAGTGGAATTAGATTCCTTAATTATTACAACACTGGGCCACCTGCTCCCATCCAGCTCTAACAGAAACACTTGAGGGAAACCCAATCTGTTCCTGGAACTGGTGGAGGAGCACTGAGCATCATCCAGCTGAGATAAGAACAACCTCTGCTGATGACTGGGTACCATCTGTGAGCCATGAGAGGCCATTTGCTGTCCAGGAAGGGTTTTCTGCTTGTGTCACAGGCAATCACAGCTCTTTGGGGTTGTTTTCTCACAAACTGAACACCTCAGGCAGAAGATTCAACTCAGTCCTTGAACACTGAGCAAGATTTCAGTTCTTTGCAAACCTTGTTCTGTGCCTTTTTCCTCTCAGCAGACATGGAATGTCACATCCCTGGGCTGTCACAACCCTCCAGGGGCTGTGCCTGGGGGACAGGACAGTGGGACACTCTGGCTCTGGTGTCCTGCAGCAGCCCTGCTCAGAAGCACAGTGAGGTTATTTCCTGCCTCAGCTTTGTTCTGGGAAGATTTTTCACCAGAAATTGGCATCCAAAAGGGGCAGCAGGGAGGGAACCCTCTCTTTGTTCCCTTTAAACCACAGCCAGCATCCTCCTGCTCTCCTTCTATGCACTGTCAACTCCCAGGCAGGTTTGCATTGCCCATTTAACAGAGTCACAAACTCTTCTGGAAGTGCTGTTGGAGAGCTGCTTTGGCCTCTCCTGGCAAAGAAAACATTTGTGTTTGTTTCCTGCCCTCCTGAGGGAGAGCCAGGGCTTTTATGTTCTCACCTTTCCATGTGTGGTTTCCTTATTCCCTTATTGTATTTCCTTATTCCTGATTCCATGCTCTAGGCCAAAGTTGCTCCATCCTGCCCAGTGAGGGGACAGCAAGGCAGGGGACACTTGTCCCTGGTGGGACTCAGATCACATCCTGAGTGCCTCAATCTTTGCTTCATGGACAGAGGAGAAAAAGAAAAAAAATAATAGCTTTATGTCTTCCCTCTACTTAACATCATGAGCCAAATTTGTAACCCCAGGAGGTTTTGTTCAGTGAAACTCCTCTGTTGAAACCCCAGTCTGTGGTGACTGAATCTCCTGGCCCTGCTGGGCTGGCACACCCCACTTCTGCCTTTCAGCACACCCCAAAATTTGGCTCGTGCTGCTGCAGGGCTTCCCTGGTGTGTTCTGGCAGGTGTGACACCGAAGGCTCCCGTGTCCCCCTGATGGAAACCATCTGAGGGCTGTGCTCTTATCTCCAGGCACCATAAATACACTGCTCCATCTCATCGATGAGATAAGAGGAGGAAAAGAGTAAATAGCAGAAAACCCCCAAACTTCCCAGCTTTTCCCTGAGGTCCCGTTACCTCCAGCACTCTTTCCACGGAAATATCTCCTTGAATGAAACACCCTCAGCCAGGAGTAATGGAATGAGCATCGTGTCCTTTGCAAGCCAAAGGCAATTAGGGTTGGAAAATGCAACACGAGACAGGGGAGTTATTTCTGATCCTGTCGAGGCTGCAATCCAGGGAGCAGCTCTGGTTTACAGGCTTCAAAAGAACCCCCAAAAAGGGAAAGAAAATAAACTTGGTGGTGACACTGGGTGGTCCCTGCAGGTTGGGAGGCTGCTGGAGATGTTTTTCTGGTAAAGGTCAAAGTAAACATTAATTTTATTGTTTGAAAAGGGGGAGGAAAATCTCCTGACTTTACAGACAGCATCAATAATTTGCTGTGCTTGGAATCAATCCAGTTGTCACTATTTGCAAGTCTTGGCTTGTTTTGCCTCATTTTTTTAACCCCAAATTTCACCCTGTGATCCATTTACAGCTGCGAGTTGTGCTGGTGCTTTATGCAAATCAAGCAGAAACACAAAACAAGGAATTTCATGGGTGACTTTCCCCTCTGCCCGTTCACCTTGCCAAAGTTTTCTCTACCTTCTTTTTGGCCTTTTTGATGACCTAAAAGACACACTGAGGGAAACCACCTTGTACATTTTGGAGGGTTTTCTGAGTTTTTAATTTATTTCTTCGCTTGCTGCTACATTTCCCAATTCTCTCTCGTTCTCTCATTTCATATTTCGTGTGTTCAAGGCTCTCAGCTGCAAATTTTCTCCTCTGACAAATTGTCTGAGTCATTCTTCTGGCTTCTTGTCAGTGGCAAAAGTATGTGCAAAGCTCACAAATATTTCCTGCACGATGCAATGCCTTTGCCTTCGAGGGTTGTAGTGCTCATTCCTTGTCCTCTCACTGTGGTACCAAAATAAAAACACATTTTGAGGGGATCAAAATACTTGCAATTCTAGATTTTCTTCTTCTGTGATGTGTGTGGTGCTTCTGTGCAGTGGTTTGAAAATGTTTATTAAAAGAAAGCTGTTAATTAGGGTTCAGGATCTGCTGTTGAACTGGAGGTTGGATAAAACCTTTTCACAATAATTCCATGGGTGATAGACTGAATTGGGTATTTTTAATGGGAATTGGGTATTTTTAGTGGGAGCTTTATATTTTCAGGCATTGGAGAGGAAATACATTTCTTTAGAAATTACAAAAGTTTTTGTTTCAGCTTTTTCTCCAGGAAAAAAACCAAAAAACCAAAACAAACACCACCTTGGGTGTCTTTATTCAGCGAATTTCGGTATTTCTGGTTTTCATCTCACTTTAAAGTAAAGAAAGCCCAACCCAAATGTCAGAAATTGCCCTGGGGTGCAAGTTCTGTTTTCGGCTGTGTTAGACCAGGACTTCAAAGCCACAAATCTCCCCGTGTTCCCATCACCAAACTTGCTTAGGGAAAAACCTTAAACTTGATGAGAGATCAACCTTTCATTCCCTCCCTGCTTAAAGAGCTTTGTGTGTTTGAAGGTTAAAGGTTCCAAAATTTTTTACCTGAGGAGTAAATACAGAAAAATTGGGTTAATTTGATTTTTTTTTTCTCCTGTATTTTTCAGAGCTGGGTTTGGAAGAGGACCAGCAAACTTTTGGGAGCTCCAGGCGGAGACTGTACAGGACTTTTAGAGGTGGAGAAGGGTGTGGGATTCCTGAACTCAGAGATTTTCACTCTCTGTTAATGAACAGCACATTTGCCCAAGCCTCAACATCTGAGATGTCAGGTTTGGACTAAAAACACCCCAGAACCAGCTCTGAGCATGGCAGAGTTATTCAGAGGTGACTTCCTGGGAGAAAAAGCTGTTCTGGAGCTGTGGCTACAGAATTCACCAGGATCCAGCTGTTTGTGCCTCCAGGGATGGGGAATCCTGGTCAGGTGAGAGGCTCAAGGTGCTCCAGCCACAAAAGGATCCCAAAATCTGCCCCCACACAGACTTCCAGAGGCTTTAGTTGATAAGAAAGCTCAGGATTTGGGCTTTTCACCAGCTCAGTGTCACAGGTGGCTGCTGCCTTTGAAAAGTCTGGTGTAATTGTTCACCACATTTGGAGCTCGACAGAGTTGCTTATCTTGAGGAACCAACAGAAAATCCCCAACAAACCCCAAAACAAACATGAAAATCACAGTTTGCTCGGGCACACTGGTCTGGAAGGAGAAGGCTGAACTCAGATTCAACTTTTGGTTTTGCTTTGTGTTTGTTTTGTGGAGCAGGAGCAGCTTCAGCCTCCAGCTCCCAGGTCCTGCCCCAGTTCTTCTTTTCCACCCATTTCCATCTTTCTATGCTGGGCTCAGCCTCTCTCTCCTCCTCCTCGTTTGCTTGTCTTGACCCCAAATTTCACCAAGGACTCCTGATTTTGCTTTAGGGAAGGGGCAGTGTTCAAAAGGACACTCTGGGGTCCCAGGGGAGAGGTTCTGGTGACATCTGGAGTGTTCAATCCTTGGAATAACTGCAGGCACTCCATCTGTCTGTCTGTCTGTCTGGACAGACACAGCCCCAGAGTTTTCATGTCTTTGGGTTTTTGGAGCCCCAACACTCTGTTTATTTAGTGGCTGAGTTAAAACTCAGACATCCTAGAGATGAATGCCTGGAGATGTTTTATCCTTTTAAAAAAACATTATATTTGAGGACAAAAACTGAGAGGAAGGAGCTGCTCAAAAAGTGATCTTATATGACAGGAGAAAGCTTCAAGGAGATATTTCTGTGGCTTTAAAGGGGATTTTTTAGAAAGAGGGGGACAGACTTTTGAGCAGAGCCAGCTGTGAGAGGACACGAGGTGATGGGTTTTAGCTTTTAAACTAAAATAGGAACAATTTAAATAAGATCTAAGGAGTTGTTTTTTACTGAGCGTGGGCAGGCCCTGGCACAGGGTGCCCAGAGCAGCTGTGGCTGCCCCTGGATCCCTGGCAGTGCCCAAGGCCAGGTTGGACATTGGGGCTTGGAGCAGCCTGGGACAGTGGGAGGAGGGTGGAGTGAGGATGACTCAAAGGATCCCTTCCAACCTAAACCATTCCATGTTCTACGACCCTCTGTGAGTGAGCCCTTGGGGAGTTTAGGCTAAATCCGGGAGGAAAACAGGAATTCTCACCTCTCCCACAGCACCAGCAGTGCCCTGCTGAGCCAGTCCATCACCTGGCAGCTTTTGCACATCATCTTTACCCTGGAGGCTCAGCAATGCTCTCTTCAGAGCAATATTCACTGGATGGACCTTCTCTGTTGGTCCATTTTCCATCTCCCCCAGCATCAGGGCAGATGTTGGTGTGCAGGGTTTTTTTGGGGATGGCCCAGGGCCACTGGCTGTGCTGTCACACCCCTCCACCCCCAGCCCTCCTGAAGTCATCCAGGCTTTACTCCCTGATTCCACAGTCTGGCCTGATGCAAATCTTGCCCAAAATAGAGCTTCAACCCAACATCCCAAACTCCCAAAAGCTTCTGTTCTAAGGGAGGTTGGCCAAATAAAAGAAGATCAACAAAAAAATTGTTCAGACACTTAATCCTGAAGCTTCCTTTAAAAAAAAATGAATCATTTGGAAAATCCAGAGCACAGTCTGTATAAAACTCCCAGGAGGCAGGAGATGAGTCTGTCCTGCCATCAGCTCAGCCCTGAAGTCGGGCTCTCTGCAGTGATTTCCTGGTGGTGCTTGGAGAAGGCAAATCCTCCTCCTGGCCGTGGTGAATCAGCAGCAGAGGGGCTGCAGGGAGTAAGAGGATTTATCACAGAATCATGGAATGGTTTGGGTTGGAAGGGACCTTACAATGACCTCGTTCCAGCTCCTCTTTACGAGCAAAACCAGCCAAACACGGATTTTCCTGCTTGCTTTGGCAGGCTGCACGGTCTGGGGTGCTGTCAGCTCCTCTCCTTGCGTGCACACATGGCCAGACCTTCCCTTGCCTCCAAAGCCTCACAGGAGTTGACCTTTTGCCACATGACAACATTTCTTGCCCCATCAGCTTTAATTAATGTCTCTGAGGGTGTAACCCAGCCATGCTTTGAGATCATCCCCAGCTGAGTCCAGCCAGGAATAAACACTCCTTGTGTGTAATCAAAACCACCACGGATAGGGACATGGACGAGCAGCAGCAACTCCTGGGGCTTGATTTCCCAGGTGAGGGGGACAGTGGGATGCCATGGAGTGTCCCACTAAACCCACGGGGACACCAGTGGATGGCGGGAGGTCTGGGAGAGGGTTTGGGATCCTCTGCACCGTGTGTGGGCTCTGGCAGCCCTGTGGGTGAGGCTGGGTGACCTGCAGGAACTCAGAATCCTCATGGGAGTGACATTTAGGGGACTTCACCCTGGTGTTCACCCGCTGGCACCCATCTCTCTACTTGTCACAACGGGTTGGAGGGGGTTCCCACCAGTGAATTTCTCCTTGGAGGCTCTGCCCTGGCACAGCAACGTGGCCTGGTGTCTTCTGGCTCTGTGCTGCTCCCAGGTCACCCCCATGGCCAGCCCTGATTAATCAGGGGAGGATGTGGATTCCTCAAAGCAAACCAAACCGTTCTGCTGGACAAATCAACAATTCCTAAAATTCCCTCCCATCACAAGCAGAGCCGCCCCTGGGACAGATATTTATTACTAAGAAACTGCAAGTGGGATTTATTGACTGAGTAACCACTCACCAGCAGTGGTTTTGCACGAACCTCTGGGGAAATTCTGGGGAAGCCCTGACCCAGGGAAGGCTCACCCTCCCTGCAGGCTCTGGAGCTGCCTGGCTCCACAGGTCCCTACACCTGCAGGCTCCCAAGGGCTGCTGCTCCCTGGCATCCCACCCCATCCCATCCCATCAGCTGGCATCTGATGGCCTCTTCCTGATGGGGCTCTGGAGCAAGACCATAAATCAGAGACTTTCACCCTGCGTGGATGATAATAAGTGCAAGAACAAAGACAGATAACAGCAATCAAGGGCTGGATCAATAGCTTTAATCCTAGAGCCCAGACAGCCCCTATTAATTCAAAGTAAAACCCTCCAGACTGAGGATTTGGTGGTTAGAAACAAATTGGGTTTGAAAACTCATTTGTTTTCTCTTTTTCCCCATCCCTTCTGTAATTCAGGAGGTGCAGCAGGGGGTGGATTTCTGCCTCCAAGGAGGAGCATGGCCAACCCTGTCTCCATTTTCCCTCTGGAGACAGCCAACACAACAGGCAGCAGTGTGGGGAGGGGCAGGAGAGCTCTCCTGAGCACAGAGCATTCCCCCAGCAGAGCCTTTTCCAGGGACAACAGACAATTCCAGGATATTCCAGGGTCCGTGCATGCTGCAGAGCCAGCTCCTCCCAGCCCCACCCTGGTGCCTGGGAGCTGGGCTGGAGGTTTCTCTGTCCCAGGGAAATGTTCCATGTCCCTCTGGCTGCCTGGCAGAGAAGCCAAGGCACAGCCCAGGCTCTGTGCTGACCCCAGAGCAGACTGGGGCGGCTTTTCCTGGGTTCCTTCACCTCCTGCTCCCGTGTCCTGCTCAGGGGATGCTGTTGGTGGCCAGAGGAGGTGGATGGGCAGCAGGGTGACAGCAGTGTCCACCTGACTCAGGCTCTGGAGGAGGGGGAATTCCACAGAGGCTCTGGGAACCCGGGGGCTCTCACCGTGCCCTGACCAACATCCCACGGCAGGGGACGGGCGACAGGTCAGGGGACAAGGGGGGACCTTGGAAGACCTCTCTGGTTCCCTTTTCTTTCTCCACCACAAGTTTCTTGTGTGACTCCAGCCAGTCATTTAATGTTTCCAAGGTTCCCCATTTGCAAAATCGGACTTTCCCAATCTCCCAGGAATGTTACAGGGATAAATACACCAAGGAGCCCTGAACACCTCTTTGATGTTGCCTGGGGTTCAACCAGCACCTCCCCCGAGCAGACAGACAGGAAAGGTCCTGCTGATTTTCTGGGAACACATCAGTTATTTCTAAGAAAAGCAGGAGTATTTGGTGTGGCTGCATCAAAGCACGCAGGGATGTTTGGAAGTTGTTCTCCATAACTGATTCCATTTGCCATGGACGAGACATTGGAGTTGGGCCACGTTAGAGGCTGCTGCTTTAGGTCTTTGAATGGCTCAAGGGAAGGCTGAAAAGGCAGAGAAAACGAGGAGTAAAGTGCAATGTGTTCTCAGGGTAAGCTGTAAATACTCCTGGTGAGGTCACTCGTGCAGGGGGAGCCTTTTGCCATCCCTGGATGAGATCAGGGGATCATTCCCAAGGAGGTGCAGAGGTTCCCTGGCAGCTTCTCCTTCCCCTCAGCCGAAGCAGAGCCAGTGCGGAGGCAGAACAGCAATGAAGGGAGTGGGAAGCTCCTCCCTAATCCTTGGAGCTGGGTGGGCTCCTGGCTCTCCCTGCCTTTATGGATGGGAGAAAAGGGAAAGCAAGTCAGGAATATTTACTTTTGCTGCAGAGTCAGCTGGGAAAGCCACCAAAGGGGAAAAGAGTGACACGGTAGCAATGTCCTGGCTGCTCTCTCTTTTCTGTCTGTCTCACAGAGCAGAGATTAATGATAGAACAATGGGAGGACGGCAGGGTAAGAGGAAATATCTCGTTCAGTGCCATTGATCAGTCTGGAACGGGCTCATCCTGAGGTCTGAGGGTGTTCCAGTGTCCCCCTTTGACCCAGGGCTGCTCCCTGGGGATGGTCTCAGGCAGTGCAGGGAGCCGGGTCTGGGGGTTTTTGGCATCCCTGCAGATTCCCAGGGCTCCAGGATGGCTCTGGTAGCCAAGAAGACAAACAGGTTGGCCCCATGGGAGGGAGAGAAGGTTCCTTGTGGCCTCATTGAGGTTTCTCTCCTGTGGCACAGGCTGCTGAGTGATGAACAGCTGGGAACACGATGCTGACAGGCAGCTGTCATGGCCCAGAGCTCCAGCCAAGAGGGAGAACCTGTCCCAGGCTGGTGCCAGGCTGATGCCAGGCTGATCCCAGGCCTCCTGTGCTGCAGGTGAGGGCTGCAGCCCCAGGGCTCTTCCCATCTTCACGTTGGAACAGGTGAGAGAGTTCTCATGCAGTGGGAAGAATTTAAGGAATCTGTGACAGGAAGCTGGAGGAATAAAAAATGCCAGCTTGCTTAGGAAGTGATGAGACTGTTAATTGTGAGTTTAACAGCAGGGGAATGGGTATGGATGCAATGTTGGAGCTTTGGAATTATTGCTGTGGCAGATGTGAGCGTGGAGGCAGCAGGACAGGAGGGAAATGAAGCAAACAGTCCCCAGATCCTCCTGTTCTCCTTGAAAAGCCTCTCCCACCACTGTTGTTCATATTTTCCCGCAGCTGTAAGATCTATCCCAGCCAAACCTAAGACTCAGATTATTGTTTCAGGTCCTTGCTTGCTGTACTTTTGAAACTTTTCCTACTTTCAAAGTTTGCACTTACAACTAATTCTAAATTCTTCAGCTCTTTCTGGGGCCTGCTTTCACAGATTTCTACAAACCTTCTTACCTTTAATATTTCACATTTCCCCCAGGGGTGCATTGCTGTGGCTGGCAGCATGGCTTGTCCCAGTCCCAGCAGGCTGACTGGGGAGCAGGGACATGTCAGGAAAGCCTGGCAAAGGGACCCCTGTGCCAGGAACCCCTGTGCCAGGGACCTCTGTGCCAGATCTCAGCTCTGTGAGATCCTTCTCTCAGGGATGTTGAAAACAAACCTTGCTTTGGAGCAGAAAAACATGGCCCAGGAAAGGTTTTTCTGTTAAATATTCCATCTCCTCACACCAACCTGTGCTTTTGCCCAGGTGATGTCTTTGGAGGTGAATGCTGAGCTGGGTGTGCTCCCCACTGCCAGGGCTGCACTTGTAGGAGATTAAAATAGGCTTGGAGGGGTTTTTGGCTGGGAGCAAGCAACTTTCTGCCACTCAGAAACTGCGAGAAGCCACTGGAGGTGAAATATTCCCAGATGCTGGGTAGTGATTCCTGAGGCTGGTGAGGGCTCTCAGAGAAGAGAGAGAAGTTTAGTGAAGCTTGAGCTGGAGTTGTTGATCTTTTGCTGATTTCCAAGCTGTGTAAAAATCAACCTAAATGAATGAGCCTTGATTAGTTTCCACCAACTCTGACATCAGACAGGCCCTAATGTAAAATGAAGGTAAAATAATCTGATTTTTATCATCTACTGCAAAGGAAAAGTGTCCTGTGTGGGAGCAGAGGGAACCTGGGGATGCAGCTCCTTCTGTAGGGATGGCAGAGGGAGAACTGAGCAGAGATTATCTCGAGGAATTATCCTACCAGAGGATGGGCATAAACCCATTAATTATGAAATCAAGGCACTGAGATTTAGCATTTGGAGCTTTGCTTTGATGCCTGGAGTAGGTTTACCTAGAAACAGAGGCCAGACAAGGTTAAAAACATAGAAGTGGATGTATTTCATGAAGGACCTTCAGGTACATTAAGGGCAGGTGAAACCTCCCAAGGGGCTACACCCAAAATAGCAGGGTGGTAACATGATGGTAACAACTTTTTCAGACAGAAATAAGTTTGGTCCATTTACATAGCAGGTGTTAATCCTCCAATTATAGCTTCAGTTAATGAAGTAATTTACCCCCAGTTTGCTCACCCCCAATTCATTTTTGTTTATACATTTTGGTGTCTGAGACAGATGTCTTTGGTTCTCAGGCTTAGAAGGATTGTTTTGCCTGACCAAAACGTGAAAGGGGCTCACTAACACTCTGTATGGAGTTCTGAGTTGTACATTTTCCAGTGCAGGAGCTGGAAAATATAAAATCCTAAAGGCATCAGCTTGTACCTGCTTAAAGGGGAAGAGGAGAAGTGGCACAGCTCAAAAACTGCCTGGGGTGGCCCAGGAGCCTTCCTGGTGTCTCCTTCCTTTGGGTGAGCAGAGATCTGCCATGGGTTATGGAACTGGAGGAGAAGGGAGGGCAGGAGGGAGCAGTGGCACTGCTGCCATGGCCATGCTCAGCCTGGAGGTTCCTGCTGGGATTTCCAGGAGGAGCAGGGCAGGAGCTGGTGTGGCAGCTGGAGTTTTCCTCGTGCCTTGGGAGATCCACCCAGTGATACAGTCAGACCTCTCTGGGAAGGAAGGACTTGGAATGCTGTCAGACCTCTCTGGAAATTCCCTGTTGCAAGTGTCAGAGCAACTCTCCTTTACCCCCCAGTTTTCCTAAAAATAGCGAGGCTTTGCTCAGCCACATCTTGGGAAGCTGCCAGAGGCACAAATAAAGTCAGAGCTCTTTGAAACACTGTGGTGTCATTGCTACAACTCCAGCCCAAAAGCTTGACCCTGGGGAACCCCACTGAGGCAGGAAAGTCATCCCAGAGGAAGCTGTGCTTGCCAAACAAATGATTTGTGGTTGCACACATGGCTGTGGATGGGTGTGTAAATGTCTTCTGGAAACTGGGATTGTGATTTAGAGGCTGGGGTGAGGAATAACAGATTTGCTCAACAGAGGCTGCTTAATGAATAAATATTGAACTGTGGTTTATGAGCATAGAGGGTCAGTAATCACAGAATTATTAATGTTGGAAATGTCCTCTAAGATCATCAAGTCCAACCTGTGACTGATCCCCACCTTGTCCCCAGCCCAGAGCACTGAGTACCACCTCCAGCCCTTCCTCCGGGGATGGGCACTGCAAACCTCCCTGGACAGCCCCTTCCAGGGCTTGAAAACTCTTTCCATGGGGAAATTCCTGCTGCTGTCCACCCTGACCCTCCCCTGGCCCAGCCTGAGGCCGTTCTCTCTCCTCCTGTCCCTGTTCCCTGGGAGCACAGCCCGACCTCCCCGGCTGTCCCCTCCTGTCAGGGAGTTGTGCAGAGCCACAAGAGCCCCCCTGAGCCTCCTTTTCTCCAGGCTGAGCCCCTTTCCCAGCTCCCTCAGCCTCTCCTGGGGCTCCAGCGCCTTCCCCAGCTCTGTTCCCATCCCTGGACACTCTCCAGCTCCTCCATGTCCCCCTTGCCACGAGGGCCCAGAGCTGGTCACAGCAGCTGAGGTGCTCCAGCAGTGCCCAGGAAGGGGACAATGACTCTCCTGGCCCTGCTGGCCACTCTGCTCTTGATACAGGCTGGGATAGGATTGACCAAGTGTGACACTGATGGCTCCAAAGCTTTGAACTTATGTGAGAATTGGCTGCAGCCAAAAGATCCTTTTCCATCCTCCTCAGCCCATCTCCTCTATTAAAGAGCCAGAAAGGGAAAAATTCTGAATGGAAACTGGTGAGATGCCACCGTGTGTGAGGCAGTGAGAGCTCCAGGGATGGTGAGGTTCAGATTTCCACACAGATCCTGGAGTTTTGCCCATGCTGTTACACCTTTCCTACTTTCTGACCAGATAATCTGGCAGCAGGCAGGAACAGCCCCACTTCTGGAACACAAAGCTGTTTCATATCTCCTTGTTTTTGCTCTAGAGATTCCCCTGATTTCCATACAGATGCCCCACTTCCTTTTCTTCACCCAGTGAAGTCATCTTGCTGAAGGGCTGGACCACAAGCAGGGCCTCTGTGGAAGGATTTCAGTGCTGGGAGAAGGGCAGATTTTGCTGGTTTGTGTGATTCCCCACCTGGCAGAGCTTTGCCTGTGCTGGATCCCATCCCCTGCAGGCAGGAATGTGCCTCCACATCCTGTCTGCAGGGATGAACCCGGTGCTGGGGAGATGTTGGTCTGCCTGTGGAGCCTGGGAGTGCTCTAACATTGAATTAACCAGTTTATTCTTGTAAATGAGGTGATGCTTTAGGTTTTATCTTTCATATTTTCATGTTCTGTGCTGCCCAGGGGTGCAGCTCTGAGCTCACAGTCAGGCTCACTCAGCTCTGCACACAGCACGGACACAAAACAAATCCTTTTCCTGCTGCACACCAAGGACAACTTTCAGCCCAAAAGCACAACCAAGGGTGGCTGAAGGGAGGAACAAGAAGGATGGGACCTGACAACCTGGAGCTGGAATGGGACAATTCAACACCAAGATGCAAATGGACCAAAGCTTATAAAAATGTTAGACCTCGTGACTGTTTGTCCATTTTGTGACCATTTTGGGTCCACCTTTGGTGTAGCCCTGCCCAGGCTCTTGTCCTGCCCAAGGTGGATCCTAAAGCCCTTTCAATAAATCTCTGCTTTATTCTCTGGCTCTGTCTGGTCTCTGTTTCAGCTCAGCCCTCCCAGGGCATCAGAGGCAGGAGGGGAGGGAGTTTTGTGCCAGTTGTTGGAAGGGTTCAGCCCTGAGGGCTGGTGCAGGAGCCAACCTCAGGTTCTGCTGTTGGGAAATGCTGCAAACATCTTCCCACCCCACCAGGGTCTGGCTCAGCCCAGAAATGAGGGGCAGGGTGTGATTCCTACTTCTGAGACCTCTGGAATTAACTGAGGAAGGGAGATGGTCCTTGGCAGAGCCAACCCATCACTGTTAGGCTCTGGAAGAAGCCCAAATTCCAGACTGCACCTTGGAGCCACCCCCCTGACATCCAGCAGTCAAATCTGTTACTGTAGAAAACAGAATTAATTTTCCCCCTTTGTTGTTTTTTTTTGTTTCTGTTTACAGAAATAGCAATTTATGGTCTTGGTCCAACAGAGCCTATTGTGAGAATTAGCAATTTGGTTAATCCCCATAAAGGCCTACTTTCTGAATCCTAAATCCTGTTCTGTTCCAGTGTTCTGAAATTCTAAAGAAATCCCAAAACACAGCGAGGTTTTACTAAATAATCTCCTTATCATTGAGTAAAAAGCATTTAAATGTGAGTTATTCATTCAAAAGCAAGGTACTTATCTTTGTTTTTTGGAATTTTTTGGGTTTTTTTTGTGGTTTTTTTTTTTGTTTGTTTTTTTTTGTTGGGGGTTTTTTTGTTTTTTTTNTTTTTTGGGTTTTTTTTGTGGGTTTTTTTTTTGTTTGTTTTTGTTTGTTGGGGGTTTTTTGTTTTTTTTTTTTTTTTGAGGGGGCACCCTTAGAGGGAGACTTGGGCACCCTTAGGAATGTAGGTGAGATTCAGTTGTGTCTAAAGCCTAAAAAAGGAACCTGTAGAATTGAAAATTACTCAATCAGATGAGACTGGAATAAAATTCTTTAAAGCCCTTAGAGGCTCATGGAAATGTCTGAACCTTGTCCTCACATGAATAGGGTTTAATTTCACTGCTCTGGAAATGCCAGGATTAATAATTTCCTGTGTGTATTCTGAATGGAATTAATAGTTTATATAAAAACCCCTCTGCCCTACACATTTATAACACACGATAAACTTTGATGTGGGGAAACCTCTGCCCTTCCCAGCTGTGAACAGAGCACTTGGTGGGTGCTTATTAGAATAAAAAAACACTCAGAAATAAATATGAATCCAATTAATTTTATTTTTTTTTTGCTTTAAGACACAAAGAACATCTTCAAGAACTATCTATAAACTTAATTTCCCAAAGAAATAGCATCAAGTATAATAGATCTAAACTTTATACCATGAATATTACAGTTTCTCTTCCATAAAATTAAGACATCTCTATGTACAGTACCAATAAATATGCAGCAAACATTTTCAGTGCCTGTTTTTGACGTTTTAATATAAAACTCTACAATCAATGGCAGAACATAAGGAGATCTGTGCAAGAATGAGAGCAGCTGGAAAGCTATTTTAGTTCATAATTCAGCAAAAAAACCCCTCTAACACTGCTGACTTATGTTGCTTAATAAACTGGGTTATGGTCTCCCAGGCAATGCTTTTCGTGCTGTTCCAAGGGATTTAACAATCAGGAAATCAGGAATTTGGAAGTGTCACTGCAAAGTTCCCACCCTGTGAGGGAATTGTACCCAGAGCTGGCAGCAGGACTCACAAAGAAATGGAAGTGGAGCTCTCCTTTCCTTTGGGAACATGGCTGGGATGCTGAGAGGGATGGGAAACTCATCTCTGCCCATCAGCTGGGATTTTTATAGTGTTGGACCTTCCTGGGAGGGAAAACCACTTCCAGTTCATCTCAGCTCATGCTGCGTCCCCCATGGGGACAAAAGAGAAAGCCCCAAAGCTCTGGGTGTGTTCCCTGGGATCTTGTCCCCAGCTGGGAAAAGGGGGACCAAGCTGAGAGGGACCAATCCAGCCGTGGCTGGGCATCACAGCCAAGAAGGGAGAGCTGGGAATGTCCAGCTCCTGTGGGGAGGGTGCTGCTCTGGAGGATGGATTTCCTGGAGTCACTTTCTAGGATGAGAGTGGGGTCACCCTCCCCTCAGGATTCGTGTCCACCACGTGTGTATTTAACATTGAACCCTGCAGGAATCCTCCCCACAAAGATTTATCCACCCACCCCATAGTGAGAGCAGTGGGGTTCTCCCTTTCACCACGTGCTTGGGTCACCCCTACCCAGAAAAACAACACAGAATTCCCTCTGCAGCCTGGGAGAGAAGCACCTCTGTTATCCCCACCTTCCCTAGGACCTGCAGCCTTCCAGGGATGTGCCTTTCTCCCCCTCCACTCTCGAGAGGGAGCCTGGATTTATTGAGAGCAGACACCTTTTATAGGATTAAAGGACGCCAAAATGCAGCACAAGGCTCAGTGTTTTAGACCACAAAAAAAGAAAAAAAAATCCCAAGTTATTACCCTAAATGTGCAAAGCACGGAGCAAAACGGCAGCGAAATTGAATTCTGCTCTGCTCAAGTTAAAATAGAAAATAATAATAATAAAATTCTGTTTTGCTTTTGCTAAGTGTGAGGTAGATATTGGATTAAAAAGAACAAAAAAAAAGCCAACATAACAGCAAATAACATCTCTTTGGTGTCACAGGGGAAAGGAGCCTGATCCCCATTGTCTAATCAACTCCTGGCTGATCCACAGAGGCTTTTAACAAAACCTCTCAGGGATTTGCAAGTGGGTGGAAAGCAGGGGAAACAAATGTCCCAAATCAGAGCATCCCAGGGCAAACCTTCCTGGAGCCAGAGCACAGAGTCCTCCCCCAGAAACCTCTTGTGAAGCAATTCAGGTGTGAGGCTCTGAGTTCAGAATGAATGTTGAGAGTAAGAAACAGTGTGGCAAATGGGAGAATGTCTCTCAGTTCTGTCGGTGGGAAGAAAGGAATTTGCGTTCTTGGCAGCAGAGGAATTGAAGATAACAGCAGCCAGGAGGAGGGATAAACATCCAGGGGATGCTGCTGCTCTGCTGGGAGGGTGAGGACAGCAAAGCTGGAGCTGGAACAGGGTTAGGGGCGCTCAGGGCTCTGCTGCCTTCACTTTGACCCTCACTTGGCCAAAATTTCCTGGCTGGGTTGTGCCTGTCAGCCAGGAGCTGAGCAATTGGGAACACGGAATTCCCAGAACGCTGAGGTGTTTTTGGGAATGGTTTTTGCCTTATGGAAATGCAAGCATTTCTAAATTCCCAGGGGAAAGTCTGGACCCGACTCCACTCAGCTGAGGGACCTCTAACTGCATAAAATAATGATTATTCACACATTTACACACAACCAAACTGGTTCCTTACACACCAGCACTGCCTGGCTGCATTAATTGGTCACTCTTAATTGTGATTAGTGTTTTGGAAAAGGGACCGGGCTCAAAAGTGGTCACATTCATTAAGCTGCATTTTTATTATCATAAAACTTGGGAAAATATAAAAGAAGCTAAGTCAGTTCTTGTGGTAAAGATACATCTCAGTGCTGAGGCACAAGACAAAAGACAATCCCTTCTAGAAAATCCCTTACATTAGCAAAATGCTATTACTGGTGTGCAACACCCACATCTGGGCAAAGATCCTTGACATTTTCTGATTCTTCTAAAGAACGAATTCTCTCCTCATTTCTCACCTGAAATGACGGCCCACTCACAAGATAAATAAAACAAAGGACAGGGTGGTCAGAGGGGTGAATATTGTGCCATAGAGGGGTGAAAAAAACAAGATTCCTTCAAGATTCTGGAATGTTGTGTTGAAATTTTCGAGCGGATTCCTAAATCTGTTGGGCTCGGTTGGGGACCCCCTTTGCAGAGAGGTTTGCTCATCACATCCCCTGCCCTGTCACATCCAAAATATCTCAGCAGCATCATTTTGGGTGATGTTTGACACTTTTGGACGCTGATCCTGCCAACACCCCCTGTGCTGGACAGCCCCTGGTGTCACTCCAAGATTGCTCCAAACCGTGCTGGAGCTGAGGATAAACACAATTAAAACTTTTTATCCACTTTTAATTTGAGTAATGCAGATTTTAGTCCTCCCATCCACCAAAGAGGAGCTGGTTTTTTACCATGATCCCCTTCAGCCAGGTGCTCAGGGCTACGTTCAGCACAAATAAATGTCGGCAGGATTGGTGCTTTGTATCTTGATTAAAATTTACTAATTTTACTTCTGCATGTACATGGAGAGAAGCTTAATGCTTATTTATCAATATTCAGTTTTTAAGGGGAAAGGAATTGGTAGGTAATGAACTCTTTGATGAATTTGGGTTGTGCTTAGTGTTAGTTTTTTTGGGATGAAAGAGATTAGGGAAGAAGACAACTCCTAAGATCTAGAATATTTTAAGCAGTTGTTAAAAAATAATAATAATTTGATACTTCTTCTTTCAGTGGTTTTGTTCTGAAATGTGCTTTCGAGTTCTTTTTCCTGAGAAGTGGAAGGGTCAAGACCTAAAATCATGTTTTTCCTTATTTAGCCCAAGCTGCCAATTCAACCCTTTTTTCTCCAGATTCCTTTTTTTTTTTTTTTTTTTATTAATGGTTTCATTTTCCAAGCCCCCCCC
>VWYP01019092.1:0-46443 GCA_013400435.1 Pycnonotus jocosus | reverse complement strand
TTTTTTTTTTTTTTTTTTAATTTTTTAGTTAGCTTTTGGTTTAGTTGCTAATTTTTTTGGGGCAGTTATTTCACTTCAACCTGCAGCTTCACCTTTCCTTACTTATTAAATTAAGGCTCCAGCGAGCTGCAGGGAAGTGATGGCACAGAAGAAGATGAAGATGAAGAAGAAGAAGGAAAACAGCCGAGCTCTCACCCCAACCCACACCCACAAAGCCAAATTCCAACGAGGTCCCCCCTGATGACCCTGGAGGGATCCCCCAACCAGCTGCTGCCAGAGCCCTACAGCAGAAAGGCCCCAAAGAACGTTTTGTGCTCCTTGGTGTAATCCACCAGCTTGATGTCACTCACGTTGACCATCAGCTTGTCTCCCACCTCCAAGGAGACAACAGCGCCCAGGTAGATGGGCTGGAACCAACCATTGCCGTTCTCACTGAGGGTCTTGGTGCCCGTCAGCAGCTGGGTGGGCTCGGGGTAGCTGTCAGTGACCTTGGTGATGATCTCAGTGACAGAGCTGGGCCTGTGGCTGCTCTCCACGGGCCCCCGGAAGGTGACCTGGGCGTACACGTAGTAGTCCCCGGACACGGGGATCACCAGGGCGTTGCTGGAGTAGCTCAGGTTGTTCTTGGTGAAGGCCAGGCCTCGCTTGTCTTCCCACTGCAGGATGGGCAGGTGGCTCCCCACGGCGCTGGCCAGGTCCTGCTTCTTCACTGCAGGGGGGACAGAGAGGGACAGGAGAGTGGGTGAGTTTGGCACGGCCAGGGAGGGTGGGTGGAACATGAAATCCCTGCTCCAAAGGGAATTTAAACAGGGTGAGCAAAATGCTGGGGCAGAAATGTTCTTATTTCACAGCTGGATGGGCTGCAGGACAGCTGTGCAGTGCTGTGTTCCAGGGTGCCCACAGGGTGTCCCAAACTGAGCTGTCAGGACTGAAAGCTTTAGGGAGATCCTGGCAGTATAAACTGTGCCTGGTTGTGGGTCAGACCCCAAAGGATGAGCTGTCCTTCCTCAAGGCTGAGTCTCCTGCCACTGGGAAGCAGTGGAGATGGCTTTACCTTCCCACCTCACCCATTTCCAGAGTGAAAACTTTGTCCTTAAGTGACACCAGCCCTGTGACACTTTCACCACACCTGTACCTAAAGGTTGGGGACAGGAAGAGGAAATTCTAAACCTCCTTTACCTTCAGCAGGGATGGATTGCAATTCTGTTTCTTAGAAAGACACTGCTGAGCTGGCAAAATGTCCACACTGGTCACCACCGTGTGTCACCAAGCACTGAGACACTTGGAATTCTCTTCCTGCCAAGCCTCTTCTCAAGGGGGTTGGGGTTTCTCAGCCCTTGTCTTGAGCTTCTCCTCCTGAGTGCTCTCAAGGACATTTTTGTAGAATTGCTTTTGGTTAACCAGGGTCACTGGATTTTAGCAAAAACCCCAAACACCCCACTGTGCTTTGAGAGCTCCAATTCCAAAGCAACACATTATATTTAAAACCATTTCTATCCCTCTCTTTCCCCTTTTTTTCCTTTCTTTAATGCTTTCCTGGAACAAAATATTATGTTTGGAGACAGCCTCAACATTCCTCCAGACTTTTTTTTTCCCAACCTTGTGGTGATCTGATTACAAGCAGAGCTCCAGTCTGACCCCAGCATCAGTCTGACCCAAGCTGAGGACGCTTCCCAGGCTGCAGAGGAAAAATTTGGGAATTTCTGCCCTATTGCCTTCACCTCCCTCCACCACTCTGATTTCTCACACACAACAGACAAGACAATAAACCTCAGCCCTTGCATGTTTCTCTGCAGGGAAGCAAGAGTTGTTTCTGCTCTTTACTGACTGCCACATAAAATTGTTGTGCTAAAAGAGCAGCAGTGGGAAGAAGAGGATAGAAACCTGTGAAGATTATCTCAGGTATTAAAATGGACCTGGAAAATGAGTAATGAATGCTTAGAAAAGATTGCAGGAACAGAGTTCCAGGAACTGGGACCTTTTTAATGTGCTTGTGTTAATGTTTAAAGGTGATTTTTATTCAGTATTTGGGGAGGGGGGGTGGGTGCATGGGAAGGGTGGGAAATGGAATGCAGGTGAGGGAAGGCTTTGGAATTCCCTTGGCAACACCTATTAGGTCTATTCTGGGTGAAATGAGACTCAGAAAAAGGAATGTGCTCATGTCCCAGTGCCATTTGTTTCCCTCTTTTACAACAATAAATAATCCATGAGGATACAGGAAGGTGTTGGCAGTGCAATTCCTTTTACATTCTCTGAGTAGCACAACAAAATAATGGCCTTTTTTTTTAGTGCTGCTGAAGCATCAAATCCTTCTGATCTTTTCCCAGGAGGCAAAGTGGACGAGGAAAATATTTCTGGGAAGGAGAAGACAGACAGGGATTGTGGCAGCAAGGAAAGCTAAATTACAGAAGTATTATAAGGTTAGAGAGAATGGAGCTTGGACAGAGAGAGGGGAATAAAAGGAAGTGAAAGTTTGGTTTGTTTTCATCTGCATCCACCTCAGGATGGCTCTGAATCCTGGGAAAAGCTCAGCTGGCTTTGGACACTCTAAGGTTTGCAAGAACTTCTCAGAGAGCAGAGGAAATCCTGTTTGAGGTGGGAGGGATGAGGAAAGATCAGAATAACTCCAGCAAATGTCCTGGGCTCTATTCCATCTCTGGAAAAATGTGGGGGAAACTTGAAGAGAAGCTGCCTTTGAAATATTCTTTGCTTGTAGAATGACACATTTCAAATGTCAATGACACTCAGTTCCACAATTAATTTTTACATTAGTTATAAAATAGATTTTATTAGTTATAGAATATGGTAAGATCTCAAATGATCTACATGACTTCCTAACTTCTAGAATTAATTATGTTTCACAGCTTTAACCTCTCTCCCAGGAAGAATCTCCCTCTCTTGATGCTCTCTATTTTCAAGTTAATTACTTTTCCTCATGCTTTCAGTAACAGTCAGGAGGATAAAATGAATGTTCAAGTGCTTTTAAATACAGCTCCTTTTCCAGCAGCAGCTGTACTTTGCACTTGTCATTTATTTATTTATTTCCTAAATTCTGGAGCTCTACTTCCTGCAAATACACCTGTGATGCTAATTCTTGAAGGAATTAAAATCTGATTTTAAAAACAAGAATTCATCACCACAGTTCCTTCTATTTTCTCACACACTACAAATTTCTGGCATTCCTTGAATCTCCTGTCCCCAAATCCCTTTTTGGTCCAGTCTCTTGCTGGAGAATCCTTGTTGATTGTCAGATTTGGGATATATTTTGTGCTGGATTTGTGGGGTTTCTGCCATTCTTAGCACCAGTGGGAGAGCCTCATCCTGAACTCTGAGTGTCAGCAAGAGATTGGAGCCTTTGTCAGATTTGGGATATATTTTGTGCTGGATTTGTGGGGTTTCTGCCATTCTTAGCCCCAATTTGAGAGCCCCATCCTGAACTCTGAGTGTCAGCAAGAGATTGAAGCCTTTGTCAGATTTGGGATACATTTTGTGCTGGATTTGTGGGATTTCTGCTGTTCTTAGCACCAATTTGAGAGCCCCATCCTGAACTCTGAGTGTCAGCAAGAGACTGGAGCCTGTGGTGAAGCCCTGGTGGTGCAAGGTGCTGTGTCTGCAGGGGCTCTAGTGATCCAGTTCATGCCCTGAGGATTTAATAAAGTTAATTTGGGAGCAGAAATGATGCTCTGCCTGGATTTAGAGGTGGATTTGGGGCCACTGCAGCATGAGGAGCACGAGCCAAGTCCTGCAGCATTGGTCATCCACTGTGCCACAGGCTGGTGACAAGAAGGAGCAGGCACTGCCCTGAATCCTGACCCCAAATCCAACCAAATAAATGGGGAGGGGATGATGGCAAGGCAAGGAGAAGCCCCAAATAAACATTAATGCAGAAAATGGGCTTGGAGGGAAGTCTGAGCTGAGTATTGGCAAATCTTAGTAGGTAAAAGTCATCAGGGAGAGGAAGTCTCCATTCCAGTTTGGATGAATAAAAATTCTCAGTGTGAGTTAAAAAGGCCAAGAGCAGCTGGAAGATTTATCATAAAGGAACAGACACCAAAACATGGAGCTATCCTGCTACTGCCAATTAATCAGTGCATTCCCAAAGAACTCCATCTAATTCTCATTCCTCTCACTCCTCTGCTCTCACCTGCACAATAGATGTGCCTAAAACTAGAGAAAGACAGAATAAAGGTGTGGAAGAGGTTTCCCACAATTTAGGATTTATAGTCTGCCACCTTCACATTGAAAAAGGCACCTGAGGTGGGGGAATGTAACAAAGATCAGGAGAAGAATTATTCCTTCAACACTTTCTGTGCACAAGCCCTGGTTTCTGAGAAAAGGAAACCAGGGGTAGAACCCAAGAAATTATTATGCACAGAGCTGAAAATAACAGGAAATATTTTCTGCCTGCAAAGTGCTGTTAAGCTGGGAAACTCATCACCACAGGGAGAAGCACCAGGAACGAGTTCAGGCTGAAAAAGAGTCAAAGGTAACCCAGAGATGTTGGGTTCCTTGATGAGTACATTGCACAGCACAGAAAGGAGAGGGAGAATTCCCTTAACTTTCCCCTTTTCTTGCTCCTGCCTATGGGCAGCAGTGAGTGCCCCTCAGTGGAATGCCAAAGAGGATGGGCACAATCCCAGGGAGGCTGCCTGGGAATGATGGCAAAGGGATTTTGGTTGATATGGGGGCTGAGGAAACTTGGAGAAAACTGTTGGGTGTTTCCCTGTGGCAGCTGGGCTTTTGTGCAACCCAGGGGAGTTCCCAGCAGCAGAGCAGAGCTTTGGCTGCTCCTCTGAGTCACTGGAGCCTCTGGATCTCTCTACCATGAAAAAACCCAAAATTTTAGAATGGCAGACATGGTCCTCTTGCTCTTTAAAACCTGCACTAAAGCCAAGACGTGGTTGTGGCAAGGACAGGTCAGTTTTGGAGCTCCAGAAACCCCTGTGCCAAAGGGAAATGCACCAGGGATGGGCATCAGGAAGGAGCTGGTGGGTTAAGGAAAGAAAACTCTGCTGGGAAATGCATCAGCCCTGAGCTGAAGATTGATGGATGCCCGGAGGTGGATTTGGATTGAACTCTGCAGGAGGGTTTGTGGGAAACATCCCAGCACTTCCTGCATTTCCCAGGTTACAAAGTGCACCCTGGGGCAACACTCGGGGTGCTGGGGAAGCCTCTGCAGTGAGCTGGGCTTTGGAGAGGAATAAATGGCATCAGGCCAGCTGGAAAACCCTTTGGTACTCACTGCATCCACACTGGAGCCAGACAGGAACTTTTCACCGGGAATACCTGAATTTTCCACCTGGGTGGAGCTGGTGAGGATGAGGGATGTCTCAGGGAAGTGTCCTTGGTGTGGTGACAGCTTCAAGGGGGAGGTGGTGGGATGGGGACCTTGGAGATGCTGGCAGCCCCTTGGAAAAGCATGGAAACCTCTTGGAAAAGCATGGAAACCTCTTGGAGAGGCATGGAGACCTCTTGAAAAGGCATGATAGCTCTTTGGAAACCTCTGGAAAGGCATGGAAACTCTTTGGAAAGGTATGGAAGTCTCTTAGAAAGGCATGGAAACCTCTTGGAAAAGCATGGAAACCTCTGGAGAGGCATGGAAACTTTTGGAAAGGCATGGAAACTTCTTGGAGAGGCATGGAGACCTCTTGGAAAGGAATGGAAACTCTTTGGAGAGGCATGGAAACCACTTGGAAAGGTGTGGAAACCTTATGGAAAGGCATGGGAACCTCTGGAAAAGCATGGAAACTCTTTGGAAAGGCCTGGAAGCTCTTTGGAAGGGCCTGGCAGCTCACCTTGTGATAGAACTTTGTGATGGCACCTTCCTACCACGACACAAAGGCTTGAAGGGCTCAGCTTGGTGTTACCCTTTCCCTGCTTGCTCTGAAACGTGTCAGAGATTATCTGACTGGAAACAGCGGGGAGGATTTATGGGAATATGGTGGGTGTGGTCTGAGTCAGGCCTTGCAGAAAAATAAAACAAAACTGGCCTGATTTGACCCAATTTTGCTCCAAAACTTGTTAATTCTTGCCAACTCACTGCTCCACAAGGGCTCACTTGGGCTCCTTCCCCTGCCTTTTCTGGGGGGTTCAGCAGATCACTGAGGCATCAGGCACTTAGTTCAGTTCAGTTCCACAAGCTGGTCAGTCAATGGAAGCAGCAGCTTGGAAAGGTGGTGACATTTGTGCCAGCTGTCCCCTTTGCTGCACACACTGCACTCAGTCTGGTGTGCTCAACAAGGCAAAGCTGATTATTGTGTCCCCCATGTGCCCTGCAACACCTGCTCCTACCAGATCCACACGGACCAAGGTCACTGAACCACAACATCTCCTGGAAAAAAAGGCTTTAGTGCTGAACAAGAATTACCTGTCAGGTGAGCTCGTGGCTTCTCTGCGCTGGAAAGCATGTCCGTAACTGAGGGAAAAGGGGAAAAAAACCAAAAACCATGTTTGCTGCTGTTCAATAATAAAATTATAACAAAATTACAGAATTTCCTGAGCAGGATCATCCAGCCCAGCCTCTGTCCCTGCACAGACCCCCAACAATCCCACCCTGAGCATCCCTTGGTGTCCAAAGGCTCCTGGAGCTCTGGCAGCCTCGAGGCTGTGCCCATTCCCATGCCCAGCACCCNAAAGCGTGTCCGTAACTGAGGGAAAAAGGGGAAAAAACGGTGTGAGGATGTTTGCTGCTGTTCAATAATAAAATTATAACAAAATTACAGAATTTCCTGAGCAGGATCATCCAGCCCAGCCTCTGTCCCTGCACAGACCCCCAACAATCCCACCCTGAGCATCCCTTGGTGTCCAAAGGCTCCTGGAGCTCTGGCAGCCTCGAGGCTGTGCCCATTCCCATGCCCAGCACCCTCTGGGGGAAGAACCTTTCCTAAAAGTCAACAAAATGTGAGTGGTGATTGATGCCCACGAATGCAGACCCTTTCTCTTTTTGCACAGGTCTGAGTGGGGAATTATTTGCTGTGATCTCTTATTGACACCCCCAAGGTAATAAAATGGACACAAGGGAGTTTGTCAGACCTGCTGCAGCACCAACAGGCTGGGGCATCATCGTGGCTGTGTCCTGAACTGCTGGAGGGTGAAGTGTGAGGAGCACAGGCTCCCAAAGCCCTGCTTGTGCTTGTTCAGGGAGTTCCACCGACCCTGCAGAGTTTTGGGGAAGCCTCTGCCTGCACAGCTGTCACAGCCCGGGGTTAGAAATGCTCCCAGTTCACTGTGGCCCCAGGTGTCTCCCTGCATCTTCTCATCCAGGTGTGCCCTGGCTGGTTTGTCCTGGCAGGGATTGGGGTGCTGAGGGCAGAGGTGTGAGCTGGCATTGCCACGCTGGGGAAAGGGAGCAAACTCACCTGCAGCTACCGCTCGTTGCTTCAGGAAGTGAGGGCCCCTCTCGTCGGTGACCTGCAGGGGACAGTGACAGGCAGTCAGCTCAGAGGGGCTGGAATGAATGATCCCAGAACATGGAACAGCTGCAGTAATGGCAGTGAATTCACATGGAGCAAAAAGCTGAGCCCTGCTAAGTCTTTGTCTCACTGCAAGAGGTTTCTGCTGTTGGTTTAGAACTGCCCTCAGCTCTGAGAGGGTTCCAGGAGCCTGGGGGAGCTTTGTTAAAGTCTGAGGCTGGAGAAGCCCCTGGCAGAACTGGGAGAGCAGCAGCAGAGTGGTCAGAGTGAATCAACCATCCCGGGGATGGAGACTGTGTTCCAGCCCTGCTGGGGCCCCTCTGCTGCCCCTCAACCCAGAGCAAAGCGAGATTCTCCTCAGGCAGGGCAGGGCAGCTCTGAGCCTTTCCAGGAGCAAAGCTTCCCCCACGACACCAACCAAGGGGCTGAGGTGGATCAGCTCCACCTGCCTTTGGTCCTGCACCTGTCTCACTCCAGGCTAAACCCGTTCCTCGGGTCTGTCTGGAATTTTGGGTGACTTCCCGGGGACACAGGAGCTGAGTAGGTCTGAGGGAGCAGCTGGGGGTGAGCTCTGCTGCTCTGAGCCTGCACCGGGCAGGGCTCAGCCTTTCTCTGCTCTGCAATTCCCTTCTGGAGCCCAACACTCCCGCTCCCCTCGGGCAGGACACGGGGCACGGAGGGACAGGGACTGGCACTGTGCCCTGAGTCACCGCCTGCTCCTCCTGAGGCACCGGGACACGGCCGGGGCTCCGCCACCCGGGCAGCTCCGGAGGGAGGGAGGGAGGAGGCTGCGGGAGGCTGCGGGAGGGAGGAGGCTGCGGGAGGCTGCGGGAGGCTGTGGGATGGTGTGGGATGGTGTGGGATGGTGTGGGGTGCTGTGGGGTGCTGCAGGAGGCTGAGGGAGGCTGTGGGATGGTGTGGGATGATATGGGATGGTGTGAGGTGCTGTGGGGTGTTGTGGGGTGCTATGGGGTGGTGTGGGGTGCTATGGGGTGCTGTGGGGTTCAGAGGGATGCTGCGGGAGGCTGTGGGATGGTGTAGGATGCTGTGGGGTGGTGTGGGATGCAGTGGGATGGTGTGGGATTCCCTGGGATGCAGCAGGATGCTGTGGGGTGCATCGGGATGGTGTGGGATTCTCTGGGATGCTCTGGGATGCAGCAGGATGCTGTGGGGTGCTGCGGGATGGTGTGGGAGGCTGCGGGAGGCTGTGGGATGGTGTGGGAGGCTGTGGGACTGACCCTCAGGGCTGACCCTCAGGACAGTCAGGAACCCCCATCCCAGAACATCTTTCAAGGACACAGGGCTGGCACAGTGTGTTTTATGGGCAGCCACCAAACCCACACTGAAAAAATGGAATAAACTGAATAAACTGAATAAACTGGATAAACTGCCCCTGGTCAGCTCGTAGCAAAGGATTTGAGGCACTTTGCCCAATAAAAGGCTGAAACAATATTAATATGTAGATGCTGAAGCTGTCTCCTGCTGGCTGTGCCTCACACAGCTTTGAACACTGCAGGAGAAGGAGAAAATAGATAATTTACATTGGCTCCAGTAAACCCAAAGATGGTTTAAAGTTTTACTGGAAGTAAACATCCGTGTGCTCCTGCAGAAAACAGTCATTTCTAACATAGTTGCTTCACTGTGTTGGGAAAAAAAATGGAGAAGGAAAACAGTAGGGAAAATTCTCCCTTTTTTTTTTTTTTTTTTTTAAATTTATTTTTTTAAATCCCTTGCCCACCTGTACAGAAATGTGTGGCCCAGCCCCAGCAGCCTCCTGGCAGAGAGAGTGGTGTGAAATTCCAGTGTGGGGCTGAGCGAATGTTGGTGCTGTGCTCTCCAGGAGATCTCTGAGATCATCCTGAGACCTTTCATTCTGTGTAAGGACTTTCAAAGTGCTGCTTTCTGTGCTGACTAACCACGAGAGCCCTGGTGATGTGACTCAAGCACAGCCAGGTGATTCTGTCCCTGCCCTGGTGGGAAGCACAAGGTCAGAATTAAGGATTTCCCTCACACTGCCCTTGCCTTCTGCCAGGTGTATTCACCTGGGAGTATTTCACACATTTCTCGTGTGACATTTCCTACATATTTCCCAAGTGATCAATTCTCATTAGTGATCCCATTCTCTAAGGATCCTGCAGACAGGAAAAAAAAAAAAAAAAATCAATCCCAAACCTACATTTAGAAATGTAACTTCTGTGGAACTGTTTACATACTTGAAGCCTAACTTGTATAAACTTGGATGTTGCAATCCAAACAGAGGTGGCAGGAAAATGGGAAGGAGAGCAAGAAGAATTCTGCTTCTTTACAAAAGATAACAAAAAAGGTTTTGTTTGAACCTAAATTTACTTGTTTCCTAGGAAATCCAGCTGGAACCTCCATGTGCAGGAGCTGCATTCAAAGATGCTGAAGGACAGAGCAGATAGAGCAGGGGGATACAGCACGGTGGGAAATTATTCTGGCAAAGGTATGGCTGCTCTTTTTTTCTTTTTCCTAATTGTGCCGTCTTGTAAGGGTGTAAAAATAAATATAAATCTCCTAAGGGTGTAAAAATAAATACGAATCTCCTACAGGAAATGTTGTAGCAGTAGACAATGCTGCATAATGACCAGGTGTCAGTAATACTTGTCCTGAATAGGCACAGATGTTGTGCATTGATGGGGAGGGAGAACTGAGCGGCAGGAGACAAAAGAGAGAACATTCGCACAATCAGTGCTTTTCTCTCTTTTCCCTTTCTTGCTCAGCTGCGATTCTGACAAGTTCACAGCCTCAATTTTCCCTTTGGTTACTGGTGGAGAGCCCAAGCACTGAGTGATGTTGAAAATCCCACCTTGAGCTGACTCACAGATATTTGTGCAGGCAGCTCGAATCACCCTGGGGATTGCTGTGTGCAGAACGCTGCTGGATGCTCCTGGTGCCACAAATGGCCAAAAGCCCCGGAGCATTTATATCCAGACATTGCTGAAGCCCAAAAGAAGGGCTGATACCCAATGGGATTCAGGGGGAAAAGCAGCTGCAGGCAGAGGGGCCAATGAGCAAAACACCCCCAGCTCCTCCATCCACTCCATTTTCAACATTCTTTCACAGGGACGATCTCTGCAGGTCATCTGCAATACATAAACCCCGATTTTCCTAACTCCAGAGATGCTGCATGGCCTGGGCTGGGAATTTTTGGTAGGAACTGCTCTGTGCCAGGAAAAACTGCCTTCAACCAGTGCAGTTTGTTGCCCAGTGGAAGCCTGTACCCAAGGCATGTGCCCGCAGGGAACATTTGCATCCAGCAGCAGTGGCTGGGCAGGGATTTAATTGGTGCTGGAAGGGGAATTCCAACACCTGGGCCCATCCAGGTGTGTTTGCTGCTCCTCCCCAGGCCTTTCTCCTCTCCCAAAGATCAGGAAGGCTTTTGAGGCTCTCCTTCCTTTATGGGCAGGCCATGAGGGCAGATCTCTCCCGGGATTTGTTGCCAGCTTTCTGGCAGGATCCAGGTGGAGCCTCTGGGATTTTCAAGCCCCTCCTGCTCTGCAGCAGGTCCCTTCTCCACAGCTGACATGGCACAGACCTGGCACACAGGTGCACGTCCAACCCTTGGGACAGGGTTTGGAATTCCTCTTTATGCTGCTTGGAGCCCTGGCATGCCAAGGATGCCACGAAAAATAAACCCAAACACATCTTCTGCAGGCCACAGGAGCTGATGCTGTGCTCAGTGGGATGCTGAGGCAGCCAGAGCTGCTCTCCTGTGCCATTCCATGGATGGCTTTGGGAGCTCAGAATGAAACTTGGCCTCCCTTAGAGGAAGCATGACCCTTCCTCTGGCAGGGCACCACTAACAGAGATTTCCTGCTGGTAACACAAACCACGTGCTCTGGTTTGAAAAACACAATTTCCTCTCCTTGCTCTGGACCGAAGCATAAAAGAAAGTGATTTCTCTTTCCCAAAGGAGCAGTGGAAGGAGCCTGGAAGGAGTCCAGGGAAAACCATCACCAGACTGGGGTTATTCACTCGAGCTGCATCGTACCATGACACAGAGAGAACGCTGGCAGCCCACACGTGTTGCTGCAGTGACATAACTCGCCCTGCTTTTTTCCTGAGAAGGACATTTCCACCCAAAGAGGTGACTTTGCATCCCTTCAGAGCCACCAGGTGACACCACGTGCAGGAAGGGATGACCAAAGAGCCTCACCCCGTGGGCAGCATGCCCAGGGACACACCCCTGTTGCACAAACCTTCCCGGGCTTCCCTTCTCCTCTTTGCTCCAGGAAGGACTCAGGAATTTACTCCATCTGCTCCTCGCCTGCTGAGCCCCTCCCTCCTCCCAGGACTGTCCCCAGAGCACTGGAAGGTGACAATTATGTGTGGGCAGAGCTCTGTGGGGCAATGAGAGGATTCCTCCTGTGGGCTGCAAGGGTCAGGAGGCCAATACTCATCCAGGGAAAACTTGGGGCTGCCCACTCATCCCAGAGTGCCCAGGGCACCCACACCCCAAAACCAGTGCCCCAGAGAGCTCTGCCACACATGGCTGCTCCCAAAGCTCCTGATCCCAGCTGTCAATGGGGCACACGAGGACAGAGCCATTCAGCAAACTCTGAATGCAGAAGGAAATGCTAAAACACATTTTCCTGTGAGGTTTAATGTCCAGAAATATTCCCAAGGACTGAACCACCTTGAACCTGCAGGCTCCTGGGGAATGTGGCTCCTTGGGGAATTCCCAGCCAGCCACACAGGCAGACACATCCACCCCTCTGTGCTGTCCTGCTGGAGCACACCAGGAACACAGGGAGCAGCAGAGTGAATGAAAAATGGGGAACAGGCAGGGCCCGCCTGAGGAGCAGCTCCTCCCACGGCACCCCGGGCACCCGGCCAGCCCCGATGACTTTCCTCTTCCTCCCTGGGACTCACAGAGGTCGTAACTCCTCTGATCACCTCGTAACATCATTGTGGAAACATTACGTGTTGCTAATTGGGAGCAGGTGCATGGGAATGCACACCAGCGTTGCAATTCCGACCCTTTACACCGCGCTTTTCCTCTTAAGAAACCAAACCCACTCATAAAAATACTTTTCTCTGCTAACCCTGCCAATAGGAACATGAGGCAGGAATGCCTTGGATTAATTAAACAAGTTAAATTACACAAGTTAACATTTTATTATTCTTCCTCTCCAAGATTGTTTTGAGACTGAACCGTTCAGCTCTGGTGGGACACACACAAACCCAGAGCAGCAGCAGAGCCTGCCCAAAAAAACCAACTCGTGTCTTTCACCCCCCAATCTCGAGTAGCACCCAGCTTTTCATGCTCCTCCATGGTAATTCCACAGTTCTGGAACTGAGGGCCCCCAGAGCCTGTCAGCAGAAGAAAGCTGTGCCCTGCAGGTAGGGCAGCCTGGGTTTCCACAGCTGGAATGATGGCAGTGGCAGGGCCGGGGCAGCATCACTGCACACACACTCATGGAGTTTGCCAGATTTACCAGCCCGAGGGGCTGCACCACGTTAGGAGCAGGTTAGACAGAGATGCTGCAGCCTGAGCTTGGCATCCCTCGGGCAGCACAGCCTGGGGTCACACCGGGGCCAGCTCAGCCCTGGGAGCCACCAGCACCGGCACAGCCCTCCCCAAACATCCCCGAGCCAGGTGACAAACCTGCCTTCCAGGCCACTGCAAACCAACCCCCCTTCCTCAGACCCTTCCTCATAACCAGCTCGCTGGTTAAAGGGGGAATTTCAGACCCGAAGCTAAAATCCAGAGCTTAATTCAGCAGACCTACAGCACAGAGCATCCCTGCTGAACTCAGCCTCCCGTGGGCACTCGCAGGAGGGATGGAGCAGCGTGGAAGAAGCTTGGGAGCAGCACAGCACAAGTTTGCAATGCTGGGAGCAAAGGGAGTGGAGCTGTCTGGCAAAGGAGAAGAGCTGAGAAGAGCCCCGGGTTGGGAGAAAGTTTTAATGAGGAGTTAAAAACAGCATGCCAAGTTTAGGGTCAGACTGCCTTAACCATATCAAATCAGATCTCTGCAGAAGTTTGCATTAATAATAATAATAATTAATAATAATTAATAATAATTACTATAATTATTAATTATTATTAATAATCAATAACAAATAATAATCCACCAGAGCTGTAGCTGTCAGCCCAGTGATGGGCGACCAACCCACTGACATCAGCAGATCTTCCTGAAATCAGACACTGCTTGGGGAAGCCACAGATTGAACCGAAAAGAAGGCAGGAAAATGAGCCAAAGTGTCAGAAATCTGGCAGAAACCAGTGCAGAGGCACTGATTTCCACCAATCAGTGCTTTTCTTTTTAATCATTCCCCGCAGCACAGCAATAAAAAAACTTTTAAAGTCGTGTACTCCGCTTGTGACCTCAGCGAAAGCAAGGAACCGCTAGTTAAAAAAAAAGAACGAGCGACAATCAGCTCTATCCTCGGGGCGAGCAAGGAGGAACGCAGCAGCGAGCCTCACACGTGCCTTCGGACGCCAGAAAATTCACCCAAGAGCGTGAAAAAGAACTCCAGGAAGGCTCCGTTGGGAGGCGCAGGACGGCGCTCAGGTGTGCCCGTGCCTTACCTGGCCGCCGCAGGAGCTGGGCGCCCGCAGGTTCCCCAGCAGCAGGTACGCGGTGGGCAGCAGCAGCAGCAGCACGGCCAGCAGGCACAGCAGCAGCGCGCAGCGGATCCTCCGCAGGTCCCTGCGGAGCTGCATCCCGGAGCCCGCAGCCTCCGGCTCCATCTCCACCGCGCTCTCAATGGCAGCAGCGCCGGGCTCGTCCTGCGAGGGAGCCGGGCACCCGCAAACCTCTTGTGGCTCCTGCCCTGCATGGAGACCCCCATTAAATAAGAGCCGTGCCGAGTGTGGGAAGGCACGCACAGCCTCCCTCCCTCCCGAGGAATGCGCCGCCTACAATAGAAACCAAACCCGGCAGGAGCGGCGGGAGCTCCCCGCGCTGCCGGCCCCGCTCCTCCCGAGCGCTCCTGCCTCCCCCCGAGAGAGGCACAAGGAAGCCGGGAAAGTCCCGGTGGGTGGGACCAGGAGCGGCCCCGCTGCTGCTGCTGCGCTGGAGGAGCTCCGCTGGCTTTTCCGCCTGGCGCAGGGAACGCGAAACCCACGGGAGTGAAAGTGAGAAGCAGGGGGAGCCCGGCAGTTTCTTCTTTCCCAGAGAAAGGGGAAGAGGTTTTTGGGGAAGGTGAGAGGACAGGAAGCGAGTGACCCCAGAGAAGGGGTCCGGTTCTCTGAAGTGTTGCTTCATCCCCCCGTTTTAGCAGAATTCACAAGAGGCTGCCCTATTGCTCAATGTGCACCTTTTGCAAAAGGTCCAAAAATCGGATGTTTGTCTGCTCTGGGGCTCATCTTCCCCAAAATCACCTCAATCACAAATCGTAACAAAACATCGTGTTGTCACAAGAGTCTGTTATTGCTGCCTGGAAAAGTGTGATTTTACAGTACTTGGGGGAAAAGGATGTCAATCCTAATTGACTGACAGCTGCTATCCCTGATGGAGAGGGGCTGCAGCCTGTGGGGATCCTCTGGGGCTGATCAGCAGCACAAACTCTGCTGGCAGCTGATGTCCAGCTGGAAGGGGGTTCCTGTACCCCAGGAAGGTTCCTGTACCCCAGGAAAGTTCCTTCCTTGCTGTAATGGTTTCACCCTTGCTCCCTGCCATTCTGCAGCAGCCCACCCTCCCCAAGGAAATCCACTCATTTAGGAAGTGCTTGGCACGGAGATGTTGCCATTTAGACTTGCCCAGACTGTTGAAATTGGAATTTTTTTTGTCCCCAGGAAAGTTCTCATTAAAACAGAAACTTTCTTCGATCTATATGTGCACACACAGTAATATGCAGGAACTTCTCCTTTTTCCCTGAGTAGAGAAACAGCCTGGAAACTTCAACATTTCTTTTGGTGAGACAGATTTGGTTTCACCCACCCCCTCCATGAAAAGCATTTCAGATTTGGACTTTTAAAAAATAAGATCAAAGGAAGAAAACGATTTCCTCATGGTGCAGGCTGTGTGTAACATCACTTTGCCTCATTAAGACTCAGCCAGCTCTTCTCACTTCAATGACACTGCAAAAAGTCTTCCTATTGCAATAGTTGGGTGCAGCTCTTGCTGCTCTGGAGAGCTACAAGTCATGCTCTGAGCAGAACACATGGTTTGGTTATCGAGGCTGACTGAGGCTGCCAGCAGCAAGGACGGGATCCCTGCCAGCAGAGCAGAGAGTGAAGAGACCAGGGAAAGTATGAAAGAGTAAGCAAGAAATAGTGAAAAGCAGGATGGTTTAGGGAGATCCTGAGAGAGAATCCCGGTGGTGTGTCGCTATAGGACACAAAATGAATGACACACACACACAGTGAGACGTCAGAGCAAAAAGAGAGAAGTTTAATTTTCTACTTGGGTGTATATAGTTTTTTGACAATGACCATGGATTGGAGGATGGGGTTGCCACCTCTCCAACCACACTGGCCAAGCTAGCAGTCCATCATTTGTCTCCTCCTTAGAGAAAGGAAGGGTAACAAAAAAGATAGTTACAAAAACATCACTCTGTTTACGTGAAACCTGTGAGAAACTCCATTACAAGAATGCAAAACATCAGAAGGCTGTAAAAGATCAAAGCAACAGTGATGGAAATGGTTTGGGTTGGAAGGGATCTTAAAAGTCCCCTAGTTCCACCCCAGCCATGGCAGGGACACCTCCCACTGTCCCAGGCTGCTCCAAGCCCCAATGTCCAACCTGGCCTTGGGCACTGCCAGGGATCCAGGGGCAGCCACAGCTGCTCTGGGCACCCTGTGCCAGGGCCTGCCCACCCTGCCAGGGAACAATTCCTGCCCAATCTCCCATCCAGCCCTGCCCTCTGGCAGTGGGAGCCATTCCCTGTGTCCTGGCACTCCAGACCCCTGTAAATCTTCTCTCTCCATCTTTCCTGCAGCTCCTCCAGGCCCTGCAAGGCCACCCTGAGCTCACCCCAAAGCTTCTCCTCTCCAGGTGAACACTCCCAGCTCCCCCAGCCTTTCCTCCCAGCAGAGCTGCTCCATCCCTCTGCTCCCCCTGGGGCCTCCTCTGGATCTCTCCAGCAGCTCCAGGTCCCTCCTGTGCTGGCCCAGGGCTGGGGCAGCTCTGCAGGTGGGGTCTCAGCTGAGCACAGGGGCAGAATCCCCCTCCCCTGGTGCCCAGGCTGGGGCTCAGCCCAGGGCAGGGGGTTCAGGGCTGGGGCAGGTCCAGCTCTCACCCAGCACAGCTTTGTAAAGCACCAAAGGCCGTGTGCTCCAATCCCAGCCAAACCACATCGCTCCTGGCAGACCTCAGACAAGTGGCAGACTCTGTTTCCTTTCCTAATTCACTGTTTGTTTTCATTTAGGCTGTAAAACCTTGGGGACAAGGACTGCTCTCTGCTTTTACAGGGCCCAGATCTCATTTCAGGGTAGGTGTGGCTCCGTTTATCCTCAAATAAAAGATCATATTTCTGTGAAGTGCTGTGTAGACAAGTGATTTTTTAACCTTTTTTTTTTTTTAAATTTTTTTCCCCTGGGGTTCCAGATGCATATTCTAGGGCAAAATACTAAAAAAACCCCGGTACTAATATTTTGACCACGAGTGTCAGAGTTAATTTTCTCTTCACTGTGAGTGCTACAAAAAGCTTAAAACATATTCAAGGCATGGACCTTGCCAGCAGATGGACACAGATATCTCCAGGGAACACCCTGGAGTTTATTTTTATTTTGTTTGCCAAGGATTTCCAGGGTAGCCAGCTCTGAGTTACAGCAGCTTGTAAGAATTTTTATTGGCCTCAGCCTTCTTGCAGCAGTGACCTGCAAACCTTTGGCTGGAAGAGGATGAGCAACCAGAGCCTCTTGGGATGAGCTGGGAGCAGACTCCTGCTCTTCCCCTGGCCTTGAGGCTGAGCTGAGAATTTGCTCTTGTTAGGAAAATTAATCCACAAACGCCAGAGGTTTATGTCTAAAAAGGAGACAGAGGAGTCCTGTAACTTTATTGCAATAAAGGGAGAGGCCATGGGGCATTTCCCCTGGGGTCTGTCATATTTTAGAGGATGCAGCCTCCTTTTTATCCCAATTTCCCGGCTGCATTTCCCTCTCTCTTTCCCCATGGCCTGAGGTACTTGAGAGTTACAAACTTCCCAGAGTGCCCAATATCTAAAATCCCACTTTAACGTATAACCCTCCTTTAAATTTTTAATTCTTATGAAATTTATGGGTTTTCCCCATTGCTTCTTTCATCTTTCAATATCCAATTTGATTTACCAGCAAACCTACAGTTTGTTTGTAAAGGCAAATATCTTCTTTTCCCTCCATCAATCAATGGAATCCTTCCATGGAATGATTCCGTCATCAATGGAATCCTTCCCACTGTTTCTTTTATCCCTCAGTGCTAGTTTTTTTTTTATCCACCAGCAGTCCCAGTGCTTGTTTGTAAAGACAAGTCTGTCTTTCCTCTCACTCTTAAGGATCCCAAGAGAGGGAGGAGCAATTTCTTTTTTCCTGTGCAGACAGGAGCGCCTGGCAGGAGCCTGGTGCTTGCCAGGAGGAGACTCAGCAAGGCAGGAGAAACCCAGCACTGGGATGCACTGGGATGCACTGGGATGCACTGGGATGCACTGGGGTGTTCTCCAGCCAGCCCTGGCTCCAGGACAGGAGTTGGGGATCTTGGGGAAGCCCCGTGGTCTCATCTTTCCTGTGAAGGGCTCTGGATCAGGGCACTCGGGGCACAGGCAGGGACGGTCCCGCCAGGCTGTCAGCCGTGCCACATCATGTCACATCATGCCACCCTTCACACGTCTCCTGCTGCTCCCCATTTGTCCCCAGCTCCTCTCTCAGCCCAGCCTGTTGTGCAAATTCTCCTGCTCTTGTCAGGCATGTCCCAGCCTGTGATCCTCGAGTAGTTTCTACTGATAAGGGAAATCTGCAGGGGCTACCAACCACTGCCACAGCTCAACGAGCTTTAGAGTGGGCAGAGGTTCTGCTGGGGAGTTGCTGTGGGGCTCAGAGATGTTTTTGAAGAGCTGAAAAAGTATGAGAGGAATTAGGGATCCGAAGAAAACAGCTTGGCACTGGGGCATGGCACTGCTGTGCTGCTGCCGAGTTTTTCTCTGCTGCCTGAAGTGCTTTTTGTTCTCCCTGCGTGTTTGTGCCTGATGTGTCTGAGGGCATTTTGTCAGAGGACAAGCTGGATCACATCTAGAGTGAGCAGAGAGAAGTGCACAGGGATGGTCTGACAGCCCTTCCTGTCTTTAACATGGGAAATGCTCCTTATATTGAATCTTTATTCATCCCTTGTGCACATCAGGGGCTGCCTGCGCTCAGGTTTTAGACTCATCATGACAAGAAGGACATTGGAATGTGTCCAGTGAGCTGGGGAAGGGTCTGGAGCCCCAGGAGGGGCTGAGGGAGCTGGGAAAGGGGCTCAGCCTGGAGCAAAGGAGGCTCAGGGGGGACCTTGTGGCTCTGCACAACTCCCTGACAGGAGGGGACAGCCGGGGGGTCGGGCTCCAGCCCCTCAGTAATAAATGACAGAAGAAGAGGGAACAGCCCTAAGCTGGGCCAGGGGAGGGTCAGGCTGGATATAAGGAGGAATTTCTTCACTGAAAAGATTGTCAAGCCCTGGCACAAACTCTCCAGGGCAGTGGTGGTGTCACCATCTCTGGAGGGATTTAAAAGCCATGTGGAGGGGGCACCTGGAGACGTGGCTTAGTGGTGGCCTTGGCAGTGCTGGGGGCAATGGTTGGATTTGATGACCTTTGAAGTCTCCTCCAAGCTAAACAATTTTATAGTTGGATAACTCTGTGTCTGTGTTTTAAGTTTTGAAGCTTGCACTGAGTGTTGGGAAAAAGTACTTGAGTGTTCAAAGCCCATTTCACAGATTTTTAAAGGGTTTTCAAAGTGATTTGTGTTCACTGTGTGAGGAATGCCTAAAGTTTTATTTGCACCATTTCTGCTGAATCCTGAGAGACTGCCCACAGAAAGGCAAAGCACAGAGCATCCCTCAGCTGGGAGGAGAGGGGAAATCAGGGTGTGAGTTTGCTCTCTTTGATCTCATCATTTCCTTCCTGCTTGGTGTCTGGTTGGATCATCTGGAGTCTCCCACATGTCAGAGGTGCTGGAGGGAAGGCAGAGGGGTGGCAGGGCTTGATGCTTTGGGAAGGCTGAAAGAGAGACTGGACAGAGCAGGAGAATAAAGTAGAAATTTATTGAAAGGCCTTTAGGGTACACCGTGGGCAGGACAAGAGCCTGGCCAGGGCTACACCCAGGGTGAACCCAAAATGGGCACAAAAAAATGGCTGATTGGTCATGAGGTCTCACACTTTTATAAGTTTTGGTCCATTTGCATCTTGGTGTTTAATTGTCCCATTGCAGCTCCAGGCTGTCAGGTCCCATCCTTCTTGTCCCTCCCTTCAGCCACCCTTGGTTGTGCTTTTGGGCTGAAAGTTGTCCTTGGTGTGCAGCAGGAAAAGGATTTGTTTTGTGTCCGTGCTGTGTGCAGAGCTGAGTGAGCCTGACTGTGAGCTCAGAGCTGCTCCCCTGGGCAGCACAGAATGTGAAAATATGAAAGGTAAAACTTAAGGCATCAGTGTCCCCTTGGCATGACCAGCTCTTGGGCTGTCACCGTACTGTGGAAGGGTTTTCAGGTGGGCATGGGCAGGGGCTGTGTCCAGAGGGGCTTTCCAAGGTCGCTCCTCACCCTTGCACAACTCCCGGCCCCCAGTGAGCACAAGCAGGGCAAACCCAGCTGCTGTGTGGGAATATCCCCAGTCAGAGCGGGCTTGGCAGCAGGCAGGAGATGGGGAGCAGCTCCTCGAGCAGCCCCGGCCGTGGGGTGATGACACAAGGACGGGAAGGCGTGGGAGGCTGCGGGACGGGTCCCCACCTCAGCCGCCGTGTCCCTCCTGTGACCTCCCACCTGCCGGCTGCTCCTCTGCCACCACTCTTCCCTCTCTCCCACGCACAGCAGCGAGGCGCCGGGCTGGGCTGGGCAGGGCTGGGCTCTCCCGAGGTGTCAGGAGCTGGCAGGAATGTCGTGGCCCAAAGGGATGCTGCTCCCACGTGTCCCTGGCTGCAGCTGTGGGACGGCAGCTGAGCCGCTCCAGGGACTCCGGGACAGCCCTGCAGGATAAATCCCGGCCTGTCCCCTCCCGGGTGTGCTGTGGGAAGAGACAATGACATCGACAGCCTGGAATTCCGGTGTTTAGAGTTGGCTGCACAGGACGCCACTTCTTGGAGCTTTGCAAGGACGTTTTGTACCGTCAGGCACAGCTTGGCTGGACATTTCCCACCCATTGCAGCTCATCCCAGGAATCTGGCTCTGTCAAGTGCTCCCCCGTGGCCCAGGGCTTTGATCCCCTGGTTGCTGTTGGCAATCCCCAGGAAAAGCTGCAGCGGGGCGAGGCCCTGGCTCTGCCCCTGACTCTCCCTGCTCTACGTGCCTGGGTACCCATCAGCAGCAAACCACAGCTGGCTGCTGTTGTGTGGATGTGGGATTGCTCAGGATACATGGAACAGCATCAAGGAGACGTCGTTCTACGTGACCAACGCAGACAGAGGCAGAAAATCTGCTTATTCAGTGCAGTGACTGGTGATTCCGTAGAAAGGATTATATGGCGTGGAAGAATGGCTTGGTCACTGCCTTTCACACGTCACAGCTGGGCACAGCTGGGCTTCCCCTTTCCCTTCTCCTTCTTTGGGAGTGATGCAGCCCAGGGCTGTCCCAAGTGAACAATGGAACCACAGGATCTTGCAGCTCGCTGGCTCCAGGCTCCGAATTTCCCAAGCAGAGCAGTGGTGATGTGGTCTGAGCTCATGGCCGTAGCCTGCAGTGCTCTAAAACACTTCAGCCCCTGAGCTCAGTCTGCCAAAGCTTTGTTTCCCTTTTAAGACACAGAGATCTTCAAGATTTGGACTGCCACTGCCATGTGAAGTGAATGCTGTAAAAACCCAGCGGGTGGGAATTGTGTTCTTTCCTTGAAGGGATGCCCTGTGTTCCCCCAGACAAAGCCTGCTGCTCACAAAGGCACCAAGTGTGCCAAAACACCCCCCAGGCATGGCTGGAGTGCCAAGAGACACAGCCATGTGCCAGCCAGGCAAAGGAGCCAGAGCTGGGCACAGCCAGGGTGCCATTCCTGAGTTCCTCAAAACCACAGAGCATCAAACCCTGTGCCATCCCTGTGCTCCTCAAAACTGCAGGGCATCAAATCCTGTGACATTCCTGTGATCCTGCTCCCCAAACCACAGGGCATCAAACCCTGTGACATCCCTGTGCTCCTCAAAACCGCAGGGCATCAAACCCTGTGACATTCCTGAGTTCCTCAAAACCGCAGGGCATCAAATCCTGTGACATTCCTGAGTTCCTCAAAACCACAGGGCATCAAACCCTGTGCCATCCCTGTGCTCCTGCTCCCCAAACCACAGGACATTGAGCCAGGGTGCCATTCTCATGTTCCTGCTTCCTCAAAACCACAGGGCATCAAACCCTGTGCCATCCCTGTGCTCCTGCTCCCCAAACCATGGGGCATCTAGCTAGGGTGCCAGTCTCATGTTCCTCAAAACCACAGGGCATCAAACCCTGTGCCATCCCCATGTTCCTGCTCCCCCAAACCACAGGGCGTCACCAAATCCTGCAGGAACCCTTTCACAGGAGGCAAAAATTCAGAGGCAAACCCCAGATGTTTCCTAAAAGCTCAATGAGAAAGGATTGTTTGCATGATGAAATGGGGATTTGTGGATTTTCTCAAGTTTATCATGGAAGATCTGTGTCAGATCTGAACATTTTCCAACGTATTTCTGATTTAGCTGCTGCCTTTGTCCAGAGTGTTGGAAAAGCCACTCACAAAGGAAAAGATTCACATGTCAGGCTTGGCTCAGAGGCACAGGAAGCAGAGGGGAGGCACAGAGGAATGTCTGCTAAAGCAGAACCCTCTGACGAAGGGCAGGGACTGTGAAATCCGGGCTCTTAATCCCTGTGCTCTGGGGAACACTTAATTGTCTGTGGTGAAACAGAGGGCTCACACTCCATCAGTCACTCTCATCACACGTGGCCCCATTCCAGGTCCAGGCCCTGGCCAAGGGCAAAGTCAGGATCTTTCCTGACAAGTTTTCCTCAGGACCTTGCAGCCCTTCTGTGCATGTGAAAAGACAGCAAACTTTAGTTTTTACATCTGGGAGTAATTAATGACTTCCCATGTGCCAACGATTTCCTGGCACTGATCTGACCGTGGTTTTCCCTTGACATGAGCCGTGGCATGGATTTATTTATTCCTCGTTCTGCCATCCCCTGCCACACTTCTGCTATCACATGATTTGCCCTTTTGTCCAATTCTCTAATAGCTTTATGGCTTGCTTTGGCAGAGGCTTTATGGATCATTTCCCATCAGCTAAATAAACAAAGCCAGGGCCAATGGCCTCCACTGGGATTAATTTCAGAGCTCTCCTTTCCAACAGCTCACCCAGGAGAAGTCTCTGACCTCCTGTGAGTCTTGTGATGAGTTGATCTGTCTTACAGAAGTTGTTAGTGAGCCTGGTGATTCCAAGAAAGCCCTTGTTTGGGTAGGGAGAATGCAATTAATAATTCAGTTAATTGAAATAATTGAATGCAATTAATAAGTGTACAGGAAGAAACACAGTGCCCTCCTGCTCTCTCTGGTTCTGGGCAGGATGCCCGGCCCTGGGCAGACCAGGATTTTACAGCTGTGAACATCCCCGGCTTGGTTCACACTGAGTGAACATCAGAGGAACTTACACAGAAATCACATCACCAGCCCTCACTGGCCTTTATGGCCACCATCACCTAAACCAATTAAAATCATAGAATCAAAGAATTCAAGACTCATTTTTTTGGGAGGACTTTAAATATCATCCAGTTCCATCCCCTGCCATGGCCAGGGACATTTTCCATGACCTCAGATTGCTCCAAGCCTCATCCAACACTTCCTGAGATGGAACATCCACAACTTCCCTGGGCAACTCATCCCAGTGCCTCGTCACTCTCAGAGTAAAGAATTTCTTCCGAAAAATGATGCATTCAATAAATGAAATTACTGCCAGGATTGATTGAATCAATGTTTTATAAAGCCTGTAACACTCACCCAGTATTTCCCCTCCCCATCAAAGCTGTAGGATTCCTTTCTCCAGTATTTTGGAGATGCTGCAGATTTTCATAGCTTCAAACACATACTGGGTATATTTAGAGAGGAGTTCTCTGTGTGGATGAAATACTCAAGATTTGTGTGGCTCAGGAAAGTCCTTGGGCATGAGATTGCTGGAAGCTGAGGGGATGTTCTGGGGAAGCATTTTGTAGTTTTTCCCAGTGTATCCACACCTGCACTGGGGCTGGGAAGGTTTGGGACCTGTGGCAAAGCCCCTCTTGGAGGTGTCCAGCTGCAGGTAGCAGACAACAGGCAGTGCTGTGACCTTTCTGGAAGTTACCCCACCGTGACCCCCTGATATTGGCAGCTTGTCATGGCTCCAGTGTGGGGAGAGGGATGGAATCTCTGCCAGGCCTGGAGGGTGGAGCTGCAGGGTGCTGTGGGCACAGCCTGTGTCCAGCAGAGGATCCTGCTGCCCTCCTGATCAGGGCTTTAGGTGACAATCATGGAATTTCCTGAGCTGGAAGGGACCCAACTGTGTGAGGATTCTCACTGTCCTTTCTTTGTGTAAGAGCTGGGATTAATGCACGGGACACCATTTTTGTGTTTGGACTCGGTGTTTATTAATTCTTATCTACAGCACAGTCTCATGAGTTGTGAGCTCTAACTAACAAAGTAGAAAATGGAGCACCTCTAAATCTTTCCAAGATCTTTTAAGCACTAATTATCCAATTACAAGATGACACCTATATTATTTATACTTTTAACCCAATAATGACCACCCAAGGTCTACAATACAGACTTTTTCACCCAATGAGAAAAAACCACCCAAAACCATGAAGAAGAAGGTGAAGAAGAAGGACTTAGCCAACACCCTAAATCCTCCATCTTGCCCCATTTATATTACTATATACTAAAACCTTAAATGTAAGTTTTTCATCCTGTGAAATCACACAATGCTATTAAAACTATGCACCCACAAGCCCAGTGCTGTCACTCAATTTTGGAAGCCTGTTCCACAGCTTCAGGTCAAATGCCGTGTTTGCCTGAGGGTCAGTGCCTTTTAGCACAGAAAGTCTGAAATTCTCAGCCTCCAGGGCTCCAACACAACAGGATCATCCAGTTCTGTCTGTGCATCCCTGCACTGACCCCCCAACAATCCCAGCCTGGGCATCCCTGGCAGCGCTGTCCAAAGGCTCCTGGAGCTCTGGCAGCCTCGGGGCCGTGCCCATTCCCTGGGGAGCCTGGGCAGTGCCAGCACCCTCTGGGGGAAGAACCTTTCCCTGCTCTGCAGCCTGAGCCTGCCCTGGCCCAGCTCCAGCCCTTCCCTGGCTCCTGTCCCTGTCCCAGAGCAGAGCTGGGAGCTGCCCCTCGGGAGGAGCTGCAGCCCCCGGGGAGCTCTGCCCTCGGTCTCTTCTCCAGGGTGAACAAACTTCTCCTCCAGGCCCTTCTCTGTGTCATAATTACACATTTCCTGCTCACAGCCTTTCAGCCCACTTCATGCCCTTTGCAGAAACCCGATCCCTCGGGTTTCCCGGGTGGGATGAGGCAGAGCATCCCTGGTGGGTTGTGTCCTGTGCCCCGGCGTGGGAGACTCCTCGCTTGTATCGCCCTTCTCCTCCCTCCAACACACCCTCTCTGTTGGCTGCAGTTCTGAAGAAGCTGCTTGCCCACACAAAACTCTTACTGAAATGAGGGATTAAGAAATAAAAGCACTTAGCAGAGGCTGGAGAGTCAGCAGCACGCTGACTGTTCTGTTCTCCAGGAGCTGAGCCTCAGACCGGTGCTCTCAGAGGTGTGATGTACCATGAGAATTTCAGTGTTCCAGGTGGAAAGGCCACGGGAAAGCACTCCGAGACTAGTCTGGGGTTTCTAAATCTCTGAAGTAAATCTATGTATCAGAAACAAAACAGACTGCAGGGGGAAGGCATACGGTTTGTCCATGAAATTTTTTTCAGGCTGATCTCAATGTTTCAGCCTCTCTCTCTCAGAGGCTCTGGATGAAACTGTGTCATTTTGGGTATTTTCATTATTTCAGGGGGATTTTACTTCTGTTGACACTGAGATTACAAACCCACCACAGGTACTTTTTCGTGGAACGTGAAGTACAGATAAACAACTTCAGTTTGTTATTCTGACCCTGAAAAGAGGCAGGCACTAATCCCAGCCAGGGCAGAGCTCCTACAGTTCACCTTAAAGTGGGATAATGGCTTATTGTTTATGGATCTTCCTCCTGTAAAAAGTATCTTCATTTCTTAATGAAAGCAAATCTTTCATGGAAAGCCCAAATATCGCTTTGCAGAGATGGGAAACACCAGAATGTTGGGCAGACAACAAAGCACAATAAATTTCTTTGTGCTTCAAGACTTTTTGTCTCTCTGTCTTTTTCCTGGAGAGCAGTGGATCACCACTGGGACTGTTACCAGGCTTAGAGGAGATGCTCAGCTCTGGGGGGACAGACACCTCTCAGGGCCAGCCTTTTGCCAGGTGTGTCCATATGTATTTGCAGGGTTGTCAATGTATATTTAGATTATGAAGGATTATGTTTCTCTTTAGCCAAACCAGCTTTAAATGGAGCCTCTGTGTCCTGGTGTGTGACTTGAGAGCAGTTGTCAGGCAGCATTAAGGCTCTTTCCATCCATCCATCCATCCATCCATCCATCCATCCACAAAGTGCTGACCTGGAGTTTTGTCCCTGGAAGTTTCAATGTATATGTCAGATAAAGTGTGATTGTGTTCTTTGGGATCTGGGAGGGTGGCTCAGCCCAGAACACAGCCCACGCAATTAAAAAAGGGACACCGCGTTCTTTGAGGTCTCATGAGTCTCTGTGGTGAGTGGGCCAATTCTAATCACAGTGAGCAAAGAAAACCACAACCTTCCGGGTTGTGAAAGCCACAACCTGCTGGAATGAGAGGTGAGGGCATGGAAATTACAAAAGGGGCGGGGGAAAATATTGTCATCTTGCACAAAATGTGTTGTCGTGACTTTGAATGCAGAAGTGACACCAGTGTGAGTGAAGAGGGGCAGGCTCCAGCCTTCACTTCCCTCAAGCTTTGTGGTTTTTAATACTGAACAGATCCAGGGGTGATTAAAACACCTGTGGAAGCTGCACAGAAATGCAGACCCCTCTCTGTTTTACAGAAGTACAGCAGAATCTCATCAGCTCTACGTGGCATTTATCCTGTCTGTGTGGCTTCTCCCTGTGAAATGCTGGGTCAAAATTATCTCAACACCTGAGAAATTATTGCCCAGAGAAGCTGTGGCTGCTCCTGGATCCCTGGAAGTGTCCAAGGCCAGGCTGGATGGGGCTCTGAGCAAGCCTGGGGTAGTGGAATGGGTCCCTGCCCATGGCAGGGGAGTGGAACTGGATTATCTTTAGGGTCCCTTCCAACCCAAAGAAGTCTGTGATTCTATGAAATGCAGCTATTATAGGAACAATTCCTGACATCTGCTTTTCTTGGGCAGACCACGCCTACTTTTCTTGAGCTGATGCCCCCCAAAAAAAAAAAAGTTGAAGAAAACTGTAGCTACCCCAAAGGCAAAACCAGTGCACTCCTGAGATGCACCTTTTGGACAGGAGGAAAGCTGGGAAGCTCCTCCTGGTGATTTGAGGAGACATTTGGGAGGCAGGAAGTCTCCTAGCAGGATGGTTTTGTCTTCTGGCAGGACAAAATGTGTTTGCATTCACGTCTTCCAAAGGAATTGCTTTGGAATCCATCATTTGATTTTGATTTTGATTTTGGGCTCCTAATTGGAACCATTTGAAGAACTGGGATTGGTTGGAAGAGTTGATCAAGTGAACATATAAGAATGTGCCTTTGCCTTGCACTGCCTGGCCACTGAGCTGGGACAACAGAGAGCTGCACTCGCAGAGGATTCACCCCCCAAAGGCTGACCAGGGAGAAAATAACTGCACCAAGCATCGGTGCAGAGCACAAAAATGAGCAGCAATAAGATGGGAGCTCTCCAGGGAAGTGCCTGACCCCCAGGTCACTGTGTAGAGGGGCTGCATGACCCAGCTGCTGCCATGGGCTGCTCAGTGAGGTTCCCATCCCTGGAGGAGCATGGTCAAGGTGGGCAGGAGAGAGGCTTGAACTAGGAACACATCTGGCTTTGTGGGCAGCTGTGGCAGCAGGATGAGAGAGCAGCACGGGAAGAGCAGATTTGGGGAAGAAATGATGGCCAGATGTCACAGTGAACTGTGCAGAAGGACCTGCTGGAGCTTTGTGACTGCTTTTACACTGAGAGGGGCTGAGGTGGGGAAACGGGGCTGTCACATTCAAGGAAGGAGCTTGCAGCAGCCTGGGTGAAGCCTGCTGTGATAGCAGCGTGTTTTTGGTGAAAATCAAGAGGAATTAGGATGCAGAGTCAGCTCTGGATCCAGCGGGGCTGGTGCTGAGAGGAGCTGCCGGGTGTGGCGGTGAGGCAATCCTGCCAGGCATTATTGCCCTGGCAGCTCCATGGGGGCACTGACGTCCTCAGTGGGGGAGGAAGGAGACTTGTTGGGACAGCCCAGCCTGGGATGCAGGATCTAGGTAGGAGTCTGTGCAGGTTCCTCTTCCTGGCTGCCTTCTGAGGTCAGGAGTTTGCTGCTTCTTAATTGGGCCTTTCTTGCACGCTGAGGAAATTAATTAGTCAATTCCTGAAACTGTTCAACAGGGCTGTGCTCCCTCATCTCCTCCTGTGGGATCTCCTGGCACGATCTGAGCTGTGGGATGAGGAGCCAGTCCTGATCTTTCCTCAGTGGCTCTGTGGGTGAACCTTCCCTCAGCCCATGACCTCACTGCAGCCACCGCTGCATCCTGAGTGCCAGCGTGGATGTGCAGGTGAGGAAACAGAGACCTCATCTTCTCCAGCGTGTCCACGAGCTTGGAAAAGTGATGTAACAGCCCTCACCTCCCAGCCCTGCTGTTTGGGCAAAGCCTGTGAGTCAGGGACCTCTGAGGAAGAGCAGCAATGTTTTGTACCAAGCATCGGAGCTGAGATTTCCGGTGGGTGAAATAATGGATTATTGCTAGAGTACAGCAGCGGCTCGTGGAAGGATCTCTCGACACAGGATGTGACTGTGCCTCCATCCAAACGAGTTTTGGCTAACTGATAAGGCTGATTGCTGCTAATTAAAGCTCACGACTTTTATGGAGCTGAACTCCAGGCCATAGTAGGCAGGAGAAATTATAGGTTAACCTATAGCGAAATCAAGCAGTAAAACTGATTCTTTCTTTCTTTCTTTCTTTCTTTCCTTCTTTCCTTCTTTCCTTCTTTCCTTCTTTCCTTCTTTCCTTCTTTCCTTCTTTCCTTCTTTCCTTCTTTCCTTTTCCTTCCTTCTTTCCTTCTTTCCTTTATTTTCTTCTTTCCATCTTTTCTTCTTTCCTTCTGTTCTTCCTTCCTTCTTTTCTTCTTTCCACCTTTTCTTCTTTTCTTCTTTTCTTCTTTTCTTCTTTTCTTCCTTTCTTCTTTTCTTCCTTTCTTCTTTTCTTCTTTTCTTCCTTCCTTTCTTCTTTCCTTCCTGGTATCAAAGAATTGATTGAAAAGCAAAATTCTCTAAAAGCTTCATATTTGTTTCTCCACTTGCATCCTCTCTGGTATGGTGCAATAAAAAAGGGCAGTGGTTGATGCGAGAGGTGTTACATAGGGAAAATGCTGAGAAACAGCTGCTCAGCTTAATGGCACAGTCTGTGCTTTATCACAAAATTACACCTAATCCTATACCTAATTATACCTGAGATTTTATCTACAAATGCTTGTCATTTCCCAGGTTAAACCTCAGCTTGTTTTTCGTACTGCCATCCAAACTAATTGTTACTTACACACAGCTGTCAGGACATAATGTTTGGCAAAATGTTCTGCCCCTGGAATGTTCTATCAGCTGATCTGGTGGGATTTGAACCCTATAAATTAACACACTGCCATTGACAATGGGGAGAATTTTCATATTTTTTAATCTTTTAGAGTAGAGAATGCAGGAATGTCATAGATAAGTGGAGGTCTCTTGTGGAGAAAGGTTGTTCACTTGTACTCTCCCTCATTCAATTATTTGAGGCAAATCACTTCTGATTTTACACTGATCAATAGAAATCTGATCTTGGTAATTTAAAAGCAGAAGGAAGGTGAGAATGTAGGCTGGGGGAGAGAATAATTCTATTAAACCAAATATCCTGGGGACATCCTGGGGAAATAACACAACAGAAATACTTGATGTTCCTCATCTAATTTCCCTTTGCCAAACATGACTGTCCTGCAGCTCACACAGCAACGTTTCCAATTCTGGCCATGTCATGGCAGGGATGTGGCCTTACACAACCACTCCAGCCCCAAAGCTGTCCTGCTCCTCCAGGCACACAGTGACTTCCCAGTGACATCAATTCCCTGTCACACCCAGCCCCATGGGTGGGAAGGAGACAGGGAAGCTTGGAGGGAAGTGCTGGGATGCTGCCATGGTAAATTAAAAAAAATGGAGAAGGGTTTTAGCCTCTTTTCCTCATCCGCTTCTTTTCTATCTTTGAGTCTCACCAAGGTGAAGAATTGAGGACCAGGACATTCAGAAACACCTGGTGGAATCTGAGCAACACAGAGTAGGGGATCAATTTGGAGCACTGGGAAAGGCTCTGTGGTGTAAGACTCACTAAGCAATGAGAGAAGGGACACAAATCACACCCTGTCCCCCTCCCTTCTGCTGTACTAGGTGGATCAAGGAAGAAGGAGACGATTTCTAAATCTGCAGAATAATTTTGCCCTGTGTTCTCATCTCTTTGTCAGGTACAAGATGGTATCAGCTGTAGCTGAAGGACTAATGCCTGATTCTTTGTAATTAATTTTGATTAAACTCTCCTCTCCTGTTGATGGAAGATGAGTTATTGTGGAAAGCTTTAGCATCTGTCTGTGTTGTGCAATAATACTCTTCCATTTGCCGAAATGCCATGCAGGCTGCCATGTCATTCCCAGAAATTTTGCCTGTTATCTGAAATTGTGAAGAATAGCAAGTGAGGGAAGCATCCTAAATAATCTCATTTCCTTGAATAAGCAGTGGTCCTGAGAAAATGAAGCTGTATAAAACCACAGGGGGATCATCCCAGTGACTTCTACAGCTTTCAGCAAAACAGTCTTGATAAATAAAGACAAATGAATCATCTGTGTGTGTTCATTTGGAGCAGACACTGGATGAAGGATGCCCCTGTGCTTCCTTTATCCTGTTCCACTGAGCCTCCAGCAGAGCAGCCTTCCCCACCTGAAGGGAGGAAAAGAAGGAGCTCAAATCATGAAGCTGTTCTTGCCTTCCTACCTAATTTAGAGGCTCCTCTGTTTTGTTTTTCCATCAGTATGTTGAGACACAAATTCCCTCATCTTCTCAAGTTCTCTCTCTCCCCTCTTGTTCTCTGGGTCACTCCAGTAATGCATTTTAAGGATGATGAATATTCTTCCAAATTCCCAGTAGGATGTCTCATCAGGGAGCCCTCTGGATTTTGAGGGTGCTGCCTCAAGCCTGGGGCACTCATGGGGAAAATCTTCCTCACTGAATCATCTGGGATTGATGTTTGGAATGAGTAATGGAAGGGCATTTGGGGTCATGTGGGGTCTTGTATCAGTACAAGGAGAGAAATGTTGTGTTTGATGGAAATTATGGACCTTGGAAGAGAAAAACAAGGGAATCAGGCAGGAAGGCTTCTCTTTTATCAAGATATGGATTCTCTTTTTTATTTTCCCCCATGCCTTCCTCAAACTGGGCTTGATCCAGGAGGCTGCAGCACCTCTGCCCTGCCTCCTCTCCTGGCACATCCCCACCCTGCAGAACCCTTCCTGTGCTGCCAGCCACCCGTGCCACCCCTCAGCCAGGGCCTGGCTGCTGCCAGCAGGCAGCAAACACCAGCAGGGTGAATAATTCTCATTGTGGTGGCTGCTGCCCTGGCAGGGAAGTCACCCAGCTCCTGGAAATCACCAGCACCCCTTGCACAATTCCTGGCACGCAGGGCCCGTGGTGACGTGCCAGAGCCACCTCAGGCTCAGGTGTCAGGGGACAGCTGGGGGCCAGCACAGCCCCTCCACCCTGGGGTGACCCTGGGCCCCCACCCTGGCTCTCAGGGTGTCCAGCTCCCCTGAGTGCTGGGCTGTGGTCATTTGGGGGGTCACTCTTTTTGGGAAAGGCTTTCACACGTGGCTGCAGAGTTCTGTGTGTGCCAGGGCTTTGAAGGGCTGGGTGTCAAGAGATTTTTATTGGCATTCCATGGAAGAGACAGTAATGAACAGTACAGAGAGCTGTCACACAATCCCGGAATGGGTTGGAAGGGACATTAAATCTTGTCCCATTCCACCCCTGCCATGGCAGGGACACCTCCCACTGTCCCAGGCTGCTCCAAGCCCCAATGTCCAACCTGGCCTTGGGCACTGCCAGGGATCCAGGGGCAGCCACAGCTGCTCTGGGCACCCTGTGCCAGGGCCTGCCCACACTGCCAGAGAACAATTCCTACTGCATAGTGAACATAAATTCCTCCTCTTTCAGTTTGGAAGCACGTTTGTCTCAGGTTCCTCTGTAGCAGCATGTCCAACTGAAGGAAATCCTGGAAAATCCAGTGAGGATTACTCAAAGTGTGGAGAATGCAGGCAGCACAAGGCACGAACACACCAAGTGCATGGCTAAAAGATGATCACAGGGCTTCTTTGAGACTTACTACATAAAGTGTCTTTGACAGGAGGAAAAAGATCAAAGAACTGATCAACACCTTAAAAATGTGCCTGAAAAAAGGCTTTAAATCGTGTATTCTGCACTGGGCAGTTGCTCCCCTCTGCATTTTGAATTTACAGGCTGGGATTCTGGGCTTCTTAATTCACTTAACCATTAAGGTTGAAATGGACTTCCAAGGTCATTGAGCCCAACCTTTGTGAAGCACTTGATGATTTAATCAGAATCTGTTATTACTAATATCACTACTCTTAATATAACTACTGGTATTGTAATTGTTAATTTCCCCACTGGCAGACATTTCTTAAATGCTAATAATATTGTCACCTGTAATATCAGTGTTGTTTAGATCACTCTCTGCTCTTTAGGATGGCAGATCTAGTACAAAAATACTTTTAAAATCTTCCCAGCTTGCATAACACAAAAGTTCTGCTGTTAAAAATAATGGCTGGGAAGAAGAGAACCAGCAGAACTTCCTGTGCAAGGAGGGTGAGATGCAAAAACCTCAATCCCAAGGTGCATCCATCCCTTGGCACTTCACACTGAGCCATGTCAGAGCTAAACAGAATCCCTCTGATAAAAATATTTTTCCTCTGGAAAGAAAATTAGCTTGACTCAAGTAAAAACTTGGAGGAATGATGCTGTCAAGAGCAAACATCAATAGTTTTCATTTCAATGATATTTGATTGTCCTGTTTCAACTTAGTTTGAGTTTATTTCAAAATAATCCCTCTTTTCTCTGTTTTGGTAAAAATTAAAGAACCCTATCATGACTCTACTGAAGTTAAATATTAGACAAATCAAGGAATTATATCCAGGGAATAATTTTCAGCTTTTCATCCTGTACTGAAAGAAAAGGAAAGGAAACACCTGAAGAGGGCCCACAGGAAGGAAATTTCAAGTTTCATTTCTGTTTAGCAGTAGCAAGATCAAACCTGTGGCTGTCACACCATGAGACACTTCCAGGGAGAAAAGAGCAATTCTTTAGTAATATGAACAGTATTTTCACAGAACACGGACAAGCACATGTCCAAAGCTGTGTGTGTCCTGATTTCATCAGTCACAAACAACTGTTGCAATATTTCCCTCTGCAGGGTCTTTATTCATTTGTTCATTTGGAAAAAGGATGTGCTGAAAAATAGAAGCAATATTTCGAGCTGTTTTACGACAGACTGGTGCAATCAGCAGTCTGTGAGATGAACCCACTGGTACAGTCATGTCTGTGTTGCTGTGATGTTACTCCAAGGATCTCAGTCTGTATTTGTCACAGTTCCTATTATTAGCTCGTATTTCAAATGTTGTTTGAGATTACCAGAAGGAGCTGGGCTGGACCTCAGTGAACACCCAAACCTCTGATCCTCAGCACTTCTCGCTTTTGCCCTTCCTCACTTTTCTTGGAGGAGCCTGGGAGTGACTAAATGTAGAAATACCAAAATTTGGTTCTAAGGTCAGGCTTAGGCCTGGCACAGGTTAGATTTCACCCAGCTGGGGTGAAGGATTGTTCTACTTTTGGATACTTCCCCTGTCCTACGTCGAGCTCTCAAGAGCACGGAGGCTCCTCCAGCAGGAGCTGCAGCCAGGGGAGATGGGCACAGGTGTTGGAACCCTGGGCACTGAGAATTTCAGCCTTTCTGTGCTGCCAGGCACTGACCCTCAAGCAAACCCTGCATTGACCTGAGCCTTTGGAACAGGCTTGCAAAATTGAGTGACAGCACTGGGGTTGTGGGTGTGTGGTTTGGATCGAAGTGTGTGATATCACAGGGTGGAAAACTCAGAGTTTAAGGGTTTAGAATACAGTAATAGATATAAAGCAAGGTGGAGGATTTAGGGTGTAGGCTGAGTCCTTCTTTTTCAGCTTCTTTTCCATGGCTCTGGGTGGTGTTTTGTAATTGGGTTGAAAAATCTGCATTGTGGGCTGCGGGTGGTTGGTTATTGGGTTAAAAGTAAAAATAATTCAGGTGTCATTTCTTAATTGGACAATTTATCCTTAAAAGGCCTTGTAGAGAGATAGAGACAGCTCCATTTTCACTTAGTTAGCCAGAAGTGCTGCAGAACTCACAGCTTGTGAGACTGTAATGAAGATAAGAATTAATAAACATCTGAGTGCGAACACAAAGTCTGTCTCAGGCATTTAATCCTGACTCTGGCAAAAAGAAGATAAAAAGTGACACCCAAGCTCCTGAGCCCATCTCTGTCCTCAGAGCCACACAAAGCTGTCCCTGTGTCTGCTGGGACCTGCTGATGTTGTTTGGTCACTGCTGCTCCAGTGCCCCACCAGGTGAGACCCCACCTGCAGAGCTGCCCCAGCGCTGGGCCAGCACAGGAGGGACCTGGAGCTGCTGGAGAGATCCAGGGGAGGCTCCAGGGGCATCAGAGGGATGGAGCAGCTCTGCTGGGAGGAAAGGCTGGGAGAGCTGGGAGTGTTCACCTGGAGAGGAGAAGCTTTGGGGTGAGCTCAGGGTGGCCTTGCAGGGCCTGAAGGGACCAACAGGAAAGATGGAGAGAGAAGCTTGACAATGGCCTGGAGTGCCAGGACAAGGGGGAATGGAAAACTGAAAACTGAAAGAGAGTGGGTTTAGATTGGAGATTGGGCAGGAATTGTTCCCTGTGAGGGTGGTCAGGCCCTGGCACAGGGTGCCCAGAGCAGCTGTGGCTGCCCCTGGATTCCTGACAGCGCCCAAGGCCAAGTTGGACACTGGGGCTTGGAGCAGCCTGGGAGTGGAACTTGGTGGTCTTTGAGGTCCTTTCTGATGCAAGCCATTCCATGACTCTGTGACTAAGAGAACAAACTGTTTTCTGCTCCTGTGAGGGTTGTCTCCCTTCTTTCCCAGCCAGCAGCTCCTAAGGAAGCCCAGGATTCTCAAGATCAGTTGGTTGCAGTCTTGTGTTGCAACCTCAGAGATGGAGACCATTTGAGGCTTTGTTGTGCTGCTTCATGGCAGCGTCACTTCTCCTCCCCACCAGCTCTGCTTCCCCCGCTGTCCTGCGCTGTGTGAGAGGTGGGCAACCATGAATCAGAAGCTTCTGTGCATCACAGACCTTCCTGTGGTCACTTTGAACACTTCACAGGAAAGACACTTTGTGACTTTGTGATGGCCACCAACTGCAATTTCCTGAGGGGAATGTTCTTTGGGGGCAAAGCTGATGAGCACAGCGTGCAAGGACTCCATGTGGCCCCTGGGGGAGGATGTGGTCCATGATTAACACAGATCAGAGGATTAAGTGGGAAAACATTTAAGAAAATTTTAATTTTTAATTTTTGTTTTGGTTGAAAGACAAGAGTCACTTTTCTCACTTTGCTGGCCAAGCAGACCAGCACGGTTTAATTCAGGAAGCTCTTCAGTCAAGATGGAAACGTTCCCAAGGATGAGAGGAAAGTTCCAGAAATAGAGCAAAGCTTGATATTCGCACACTATTATTCACATTTCCAGTGAAAAATACCTGCTTCCATCTCTGGATGTCATTTACATAAAGATGCAGATGGAAAAAAAAAAAAAAAGGAAAATCCTGGAATCCCACGCATGTGACCACAAAAGGAGAAAATCCCACTGCTTGCCTCAACACACCCTCTGCAAAGTGTTTCCTCTCCTCCCCTGCATCTGGGGGTGGCTGAGAAGGCCACCCCCACGCAGAGAAACTGCTCTGCAGCTCCTTGACGAGGAATGACGTGGGCGGGACGGCTCCAGGGAAACCCGCAGCTGCCAGAGGAAAAAGGGATTGAAAATAAACTTTTTTTTTTTTTTCTTACTCCAAGTGCTTGTGCTCGAAAGGAATGCAGTGAGAGATGGCAGAGTTGTGACTGGGTGGCACCGTTCGTTTGGCCCAGAGACAGAAAACATTAAATCCAGGGAAGAGGAATTCCAGCTCATGCTCTGCGTGCAGCTGGCAGCGCTTTTGGGTTTTTGGCAGTGCTGCTAAAATTGGGACTGCCTGTTCCCAGTCCAAAGAAGGCAGTGGAAGGAGTTCTACAGCTTTTGGGTCAGGCCTCATTGCACCAAATTGATGACAAAACCAGGTGTTTTCTTGTTATCTTGTTAAAAGTCAGGAGAAGAGAGGCCAGAAAACCAAGGGAAAAGGTTATGCCTCTCCATTTGGTGGGAATGAGGCTGTGTTGGGAATGAAATGTCCATTTCTGGTTCAGGAGACTGGAATGGAATGGAATGGAATGGAATGGGATGGAAAGGAATGGAATGGAATGGAATGGAATGGAATGGAATGGAATGGAATGGGATGGAATGGAATGGAATAGAATAGAATTAGAATAGAAATAGAAATAGAAGTGAACAGAGTAGAATAGAACAGAACAGAGTAGAATAGGATAGAAGAGAATAGAAATAGAGCTAGAAATAGAGATAGAGATAGAGATAGAGAGATAGAGATAGATAGAGATGATAGATAGAGGTAGAGATAGAGATAGAGATAGAGATAGAGATAGAATCATCTCAGTTGGAAAAGACCCACAAAGATCATCTCATCGAACTGCCAGACCCCTGCAGGGCTGACAAAATGTTAAAGCAAATTCTGAAGGGCATTGTCCAAAAGCCTCTTAAACATGGCCAGGCCATTCCTCTCCAGGAATTCTGGTCCAGCCTTTCTGGACCATACCCTCTATAAGGAAATGATTCCCAGTGTGGAGCCCAAACCTGCCCTGATGCAGCTTTGAGCCATTCCCACCTGTCCCATCCCAGGGAGCAAAGATCAGCTCATGCCTCTCCCCTTCCTACAGAGATGCTCAGGGTCCTGCCCAGCACAACCTGGGAGACGGTGAAGAAGCTGAGCNTTTTTTTTTTTTTTGGCAAAAGGGAGCCAAAAAGTCCTGGCAGTGCCAGATAATGCAGCCAGGGTGCCACCACTGCCTTTCAGGAGTTTGATGGTGGAAGCTGGGATAACCCTTTTCACTCAGAGGGTGATGGAGCTCATGAAAAAGCCCTCAGAGAAGTGTCTGAAACCCTTCCCTGGTGAGATGGCAAGACTTGGCCAGAGAAAGCCAGGACCAAACTGATCTTGTGCCAGTGCCAGTCTTGCTTTGAGCAGGAGGGAGGGCTAACACATCCCCAAAAATCTGGTCCAGCCAAAATACATATTTATATGCACATGTAACTCTTTCAGCCAAGGACTCTGATTAATTAAAGCTGATGATGTTATTAATAATAATTTAAATAGCACCCTTGTAGTGTCAAGTTTCTCCTGTCTCAGATATTGTGCAAAGTGAAACAATCCTTGATTATGCAGCCAAATTCCTGCCATTTCCTGAGCTAACTTCCTCCAGCTTTGCTTCACTGAGAGAGTGACTGGCAAGACACTTTTCCAACACATAACTGTGGTTTGGGATGGGTCCAGATATCACTGCATAAAAGTTTACATGGGAGAGACGTTTCTTTTTCTGAGATTGTTCTGAGGAAATGCTTGGATGCCTTTGGAGGCAACAGTTGCTCCCTGCAAGGGGGGAGATGGCCATGTGCCCCTGAGAGGGGCCAGGGATTAGGATGAGGCAACAGTGGCCAGCAGAGCTGGCAGCACTGTGGATTTCTGTGTACGTCATTGTTTTATTTTGCTAATTGTGAGATGATGACCATGGGCAGAGGTGGAAAAAGCAGAAGGAAGACTAAAGCAACTGCTGTGAGTCAGCAGGGCCAGCAGTTTGTGGAGCCCTGCCTGCACAGCTGCCTGGCAGGCCTGACCTGGCAGGGAACATGCCCAGGACACAGCTGAGGTTCCCCTGCCTTTGGGGGTGTGTGTGGGGCAGACATGCTGGCAAGGCAGGGGGGCCCTCACCCTCCTTTCAGCCTCTTCTGGGTTGGGGAAGACGCTCATCTCATGGATCCTGAGCAGATGTGGAGCACACTCAGCCTTCCCTGCGGATGTGCAGGTCCAGGAGGGCAGGAGGCTTCTCCTGGCTCTGTGGTGGCCACTGGAATTCCTCCCATAGGAGCCCATGTGCTGCAGAGGGCTGCCAGCAGCCCAGGAACCAGAGGGAGGAATCCCAGGAAGTGTGTGGGGATGGGCTGTCACTAACAGCACAGAGGAGCTGTAGGACAGGGATGTCTTCTGGGGCAGGGGAAGCCCAGCCCTTCCCACAGCGCTTCCAGGTCTGTGGTTGCCCACAAGTCAACAGCAAAGGAAGTGTGGAAAAGGCTCAGCGGTTTTTGGGAGCTCAGCAAGGCCCCTGGGGTCAGACAAAGCAGAAAAACTGAGTCTCCAGAGCTGAAATATCCTTTTGATTTTCCCCCTCTCCTTTTCTTGGGAGAACATTCCAAGCCCTGCTTGGGATGAATCTGCAGCCAAGGCCTATGACGAGTGATTTCTTTAACTCTGTTCAGCTTTTTTTTTTCTAAAAGCTTTTCTCTCAAAAACCAGTCTTCCCTTCCTGCCAAGAGCAGGCTAATTGTTTACGGGATTGGTCCAAGTCCTGGAGTCATTCAGCTCCCTAGCATGATCCCACTGATTTTGCAATGTCTGGTAGGGTCTGGTCACATGTCATTTTTCTGATTAAAGAACCCCACATCTGCGTGCTTCAGAAGACCAAGAGCAGCAGAAAGCATGTGCAGGGCTCTTTAATGTGCACAGAGCAGAGTTAGGCATGGAAGAAAGAAATTAGGATGGGAAACGTAACAGGGCCTTGAGGTCTCGCGCTGACGTTAATGAAAATAACAACGTAAAACCAGAGACTGATGGGCCGCTGATTGTTGTGTCTTTGATTAAAGAGAAATCCGTGTCTGCTTAATATTTAAAGCTCTTTAAGCAGGGGAGGGGCTGTTTCAGGGCACTGTGGCAGTGGAGGAAGGAGCAGAGGCTGGATGCTGTACCTCACGGGCATGTCTGAACACATGTGAGATGGAGATGAGCGGGACCGGCCCCAGGGACGTCACTGTGCCCTCAGCAGGTTATGTAACTTGTTTTGTTTGATCCTCGGCAGGAGCCTAGGCGTGAAAAGGGGAGCATGGAAAACAGCAGGCAAGGTTGGTTTAGCTCCTGGGCTTGCGGTTTTCGCCCTGGTGCTTCTCAGTCTCCTCCCCCCTCTTTAATTGAGCGCCTTGCGCAGTTTCAGGGGAAAGTGGCGAAGATGGGATCACTGCCTGTGCCTGTGCTGTCCCAGGATAAAGCCAGGAGAGAAACACTTTTAATTAACCAATTATCAGGCTGAACAGCACTTGCTGGCTCCTGTCTGCAAGACTCATTCTTAGGTCACTTTTGCTTTTAGCAGGAGAGTACCTTGGAACATCAGACACTACCGCAGGGTTCTGCATTGTGTGTGATCAACCACATCTTCCACTTGCACAAGGCTCGTGCCTGGGCCTCTTTCCATCACTGAGATGATCTGAGATTCTGGGCAGATTCACAGTGGTCTCTCCTGCACGCTGAGCAAAGCTGTTGAACTGTGCTGACTGCCTCAATGCTTGGCAAAAATATCTATAAAATCACTGCTCTTTGCTCTGCCCTGACTGATTTCCTCCCATTCTTCACCAAAATGAGTTGTTGGATGAATCAAAGCCTGGGGGTTTTGTTGATTTGTTTGGAAACCTGCAGGATCACTTTGATTAGATAACGACTTGCCTCTCAACCTTGCACCTCTGCTCCTTCTGGCTGGGAAAGGGGCAGAGGGTTAAAAGCTCTTTCCTTGAGCCACAACAACAGGTGAAGAGCCAGAGGTCCCAAAGAAATTCTCTGTGAAAGAGAATTTGCAGGGAAAGAAGGAAGGGAAAAACACATTTCCAGGGGTTTTCCCCGACTCACCATGGCCGTGGGCTGCCCAGGCCTGGCAGTGTTGAAAATCAGTTTGTGTGATTTCATGAGTGCCTGGCCACAAACAAAACGTGCTGGGTTTGTGCCTCAGCCAAGCATGGGCTGGGAATGCTCCTCTCCCTGCCTGGATGGGGGCCTGGGCTGGGATGGCCCCACAGAGAATGTGGCAGCTCCAGCCCAGGGCACAGCTCGGGGAGGCTGAGGGACTGTGGGGCTCAGAGTGACTCAGCTGTGCTTGATACCTGGGAGCAGTGACTGGAGAGAAACCTGTCCATTTTCATCCTAAAAATCAAGGTAATGAGAGCAATGCACGTGAATTAGTGCCTTAATATAATTTTCAAGGTGAAATCCAGCATCCAGCACTTCCAAGGGAAGTTGAGGAGAGTCTGTGATTGCTTATGACAATTGCTTATTAATTTTTCTTAAGATTTTCTAGAAAATAATTAGAAAAGGATTTGACCTTCCATTAAATGAGATAGAGAATTATTTCCCACCATAAGCTTACAAATTTTTTTGACCATTCCTTCCAGCTCAATATAATGAGTCCTAAACTCTAATACCCCACATGCCAAGATTAAATTATTTTAAGTAAACAGAAATACTCTGAAAACCAGAAATCACGATTAAACAGCAACATTTTGAACAGAGGAATGCACTGAAACTTTGCTTTCAGAGAACTGAAGAGAGTAGCAGAATTAAACTTCTTCTTCGGAAGACACCTCTGTGATTGAAGCACATAATCCAATATGTGATGTACAGTGGAAATGCCTCCAAACTTTTGAGTCTGAGCTTCCCTGCTGAATTCCTTGTGCTTCCGTGGCATTTGGAGCTGCTCAGGAACACTGAGGGCACTGCCTTGGATCCCTTTGTCCCAGGGCTGTATCCCATTGAAAATAGTGAAAACGCATCTGTGAAAACCTTGTGTGCTTTCTACAGATGCACTTGTCATTGTTTGCAGATTCTCTGATAACATCAATCCCTGCTTTTGGTGCTTTTGAGCATCCATTGATACTGAGGAGCTGGAGCAATGCCAGGTGTGTTTTATTGTGGGTCAGGAAGCAAACCTCAGATGATCAAGGGATGGGAAGGTATTTTGTTGGGTCGTAGCTCATTTTGTGTGAGTGATTTTGGAGGGTGGTGAGAGCAGGGACACACCTCCAGCAGGGCTTGACATGAAAACATCTCAGAGTCATTGTCCTTGACTTGCCAGAGCTTGCAGAGGATCCTGAGCCCAGCTTTGCTGTCCCTTTGTTGTCTCATGCTCAGTGCAGGGGCTGGGACAGCCGGGGACAGGCAGCAGGACAGTGAGGGAAAAGTGCCCCTCAGTGATACAAATGTATCAAAACAAAATGGAAAAAAAAAAAAAAAGAGGCCGCAACTCCAAAGATGGTGAAAAGGCCAAACATTTATTGTTACAGATGTAAAACTGCCACAGGAACCGGAGGCTGAGCTGGTCTCAGCCCCTCATGACAAGCCAGAGCAATCAAATCCGTGCACAAGGGCCACCCCTCAGCACCGTCTGTTCATGAGAGTGAAGCCCCCCTGAGGGCGCTCAGTCCCTTCTTATGCTCTCAGTCCCCTCAGTGATTGGTCCGTTTTGGATCCGCTTCACGATTGGCCCATTCTCTGTGCTCTCATTGGTCTTTATCAAGATGCTTTCTCCACCAATCATTCTTTCCCGCTGTAACGTGATTGGATGATGGTATCCACCAATGGAGGCGCTGGGTGGTGGTCTCAGTCTCTGGGTGATCTTAGGAGAGAGCAGCAGATTCTCCCCTTTTGGTGTTCCCTTCACCTGCTCCATTCCAGCAGCAACTCCATTCGGGAATGCACTCACACAGAGTCCTTACAAACATTCCTAACTATACATCGCAACATTATTTAACAATTGCCCAAACAACATGACAACTACAAACATTTGTAACCACTCCAACCACTTAAAAATGAACGCAGTTGCGAATGGAAATTGAAACATATTGTTAACATAGTAATACAACCGTTGAAAAGTTTCAACTCTTTCTGCGTTTATAACACTCACCGTGGGCCAGGAGGACACACCTGCCTGCAGGTGAGCCAGGCCTGCCTCTCTGTCTGCCCTGGAGCAGCTCCACTGGGCCCAGATCACTCCTGGATGGTCCCAGGCTCACACTGGTGTGGGATTTGTCCCACAGTGTGACTGCCTCATGCCAGCACCACCCCTGAGACAAGCTCTGCCCTCAGGCAGAACTGGAATGCCTCATCTCTGTAGCAGAGTTCTAATAAATTAGTGCCAGCTATTTGTTTTGGGGGTTTTAGAGAGAAAAGCTCTGGAGAGAGTCCCTGAAGAGCTACAAACACTTTCCACACACAAGAGGAATTTTCATAGAATCATGGAATATCCTGAGCCACCAGGATCACCCAGCCCAGCCCCTGTCTCTGCACAGACACCCCAAATTCCCACCCTGGGCATCCCTGGGAGGGTTTGCCAAACACTTCTGGAGCTCTGGCAGCCTCGGGGCCGTGCCCATTCCCTGGGGAGCCTGGGCAGTGCCAGCACCCTCTGGGGGAAGAACCTTTCCCTGATATCAGCCTAAAGCTCCCCAAACTTCGAATTTACAGTCCATAGCTGTTGGAGCCTTCTGGAAATGCCATCCTGAGCCCGTGGCAGAGCTGGGCATGATCAGCAATGCTGTAATTTCAATTATCTGCTGTCCAAATCTCTGGGTGTTTCTAAGCAAGCCGTGCATTCACTCTTTCAGACCCCTTGGAAAACCCCATGCAAAATCCACTCTGAGCTCTGGCAAGATGACAGATCATCCTCTTCGACTTGCAAAACAGTTTTCTTCTTTCTCCAACTCCCACAGGAGTTTCTTGTGAGAAGAGGAAGCGGGCAGTGGTGTGCCAGTGCCCTTCCATTGCAGAATTTTTTGTCTGGCTGTGCTTTCAGGACACCTCCCAGTGACGAGACCCTCCCCAGGGGAGGGAAGGTCACCGAGTGCAGCTGGAACACAGAAAATCAACGTAGGAGAGAAAAGGACTCGAGGAAATGTAAAGAGGAAGGGTTGGCCAACACCTTGCACTTCCTGCTTTTCTCTGTGGGGAGAGAGAACACTAAAGAAAAGGCCCAGTGCAGGTTTTCCCGGAATTCCTTTGTTTTTAAGGGAGGAATAAGAGCCTGATGGCAACAAGAGAGTGAGGCAGAGCCGCAAAATCAGCTTGTGAGGGAGGGTGAGCACTCTTGGCTGCCCAGTGCTGTTCCATGTGCTGCTCCAAGGGTGTGATTGGAACAACAACAAAACATGGAAGGATGGCACAACCTCTTCTGGGGAGTTATGGGCATTTCCAGAAGGCTCCAACAACTGTGGACTGTAAATTCAGAGTTTGGGGAGCTTTAGGTTGATATCAGGGCAAGGTTCTTCCCCCAGAGGGTGCTGGCACTGCCCAGGCTCCCCAGGGAATGGGCACGGCCCCGAGGCTGCCAGAGCTCCAGGAGTGTTTGGAAAACCCTCCCAGGGATGCCCAGGGTGGGAATTTGGGGGACAGGTGCAGGGTCAGGGGCTGGGCTGGATGATCCTGGTGCCTCAGGATATTACCTGAGTCTATGAAAATTCCTCCTGTGTGTGGAAAGTGTTTGTAGCTCTTCAGGGACTCTCTCCAGAGCTTTTCTCTCCAAACCCCCAAAACAAATAATTGGCACTAATTTATTAGGCCTCTCATACAGAGATAAGGCATTCTAGTTCCTTTGGAGGAATTCAGGGATTTTTGGACCATCAGCCCTTCCAGCAGAGCAGTTTTACTGGACTATTTATTCCCAGCAGCAGCTCCCAGATTCAATTTTTGGGACTTTAAAAAATCTGTTATTAGCAAGGAAGCACCAATGCTGCAGTCGAGGAGAGGGACACCCCACCAGGATGTTCTTCACCACAGTCACATCCCTGTGTTAATTATCAGGAATTTGGGCAGGGCTGGGCCTGGGGTAAAGCTTTGCAGCCCCTCCTGGCTCTGGGAAGAGCCCAATCCCTTGGATATTTTATGTTAATGCCTTGGTCTCGCTGTGGTTTTTATCAGAAATTCCAGCCATGCTCTCAGCAAACCCTGTTGATACAAGCTCTGGTGAAACTGGTACTTTCCAGAAAAAGTGAGAAAAAAAAAAATCGAGTCTTGGTGGGAAAATTCGTGGCTTGCACTTTCTGGGACACTGGTTTTCCTCGTGGGGTAAGCCCTGCAAGCTTTGGGAAAAACAAACAAAAAATTTTGGGTTCAGTTTCTTTTCTGTGATATTCCCTTTTGTTTTCAACACAAACTGTTCATTTTACTTCTCTGTTGGGCAATAGCTAGTGGAGAGTGGAGAAACAAATCTCTTTTTTTTTTTTTTTCCCCTGAGGGCACTGATCTTTCTGGGAAAAAACCCAAAAACTCAGGAATGCTTGGAGTTTACGTATTCAGTAATTCAGTAATGCCCCATTAAACAGGCATAAATCAGGATATTTGGTCTTAGCAAGCTCAGACTATTTTAGGATCCTGGAACATAAACAAGCTGCAGCCTATCAACTTGTAAAAATCATCAGGGAAAAAAAAACTTCCTTCCTGTTAGAAGCTGGGATTCCTGCTAATGGATGGGAGTGGATTATTCTTTCCTGGATTGCGTGTTGTGGTGAGCGCTGCTCAACGCACTCATTCTGCCCATTGGACAGGATTTGGGAGGAATGGTAAAAATAGCCAGTTTCTAGGAATGCTGTGAGATGTATGAAAGCAGATTAGCTGAGTTATCTCTGCACAGGACACTCTTTTCACTCTGAGTTTCGTTGCTTTCTCTTTCAGCCCTGAGCTTCCTCTCTGAGTGCTTTTGCTTACAGATCCCTGGATTTCTGCATTTCCCTTTGTTTTTTGTGCATGGCTCGGGGAGCAGCAGGAGGGAAAACTTGCAGAATTGACCAAAAGCAGCGATGTCACCTCGAGTGAAGGCTGTGTGAAAAACGAGGTTCACTTCTTTTAAGAAATTTATAAGTTTAATATAAAAATAAAAAATTAGACAATGATGAGACAGAAAAGTAAAAGTTTCTCGGCTGAGGGTGCCTCACCAGAAAGCACCCACTTCTTCAAAAAAAATCTCTGCTTTTAAGGATTAACTTTTTACATATGCATTTTTTAAACACTCCTTTGAGACCAGGTGTTCCTTTGGTGTTTGCCCCGCCTTGTTCAAAACTTGTCTCATGGTACTAAATTAACATTTTATTGGATAAAGTCTTTGTTAGCATCTGGTAGTCTTTTCTGATACTAGGAGATCAATGAATTCTTTTTTGTCGCTTCTCATAAATTCTTTTCTTGAGGTTTCTGGTTATCTTCAGAAGTAGTCCTTATCCAGGAATGCTGGGTGACTTTTTTACTTTCTGGTTTGGTCAGTTACAAAGAGAAAAAAAAACCTTGTCTTTTCTTACTGTTAACACTATGTTACAATCAGAAAATAGATTTATCACTTTTCTAAGCTCTATTAATAAAAGATACTACAGTACAATTATACCTATGGTATTCATTTTAATATTTGCTAAAAGTCAGCTTTATAATATGCATTTATAACAGCCGTGAGTCACTTCTGTTTGGGGGAAGAAAGCCAAGCAGTGATGGCTCACCTTGACTGAAAGGTGATTTATTCAAAACAACCCAGAGGAGTGATTGTCCCCTTCACGTTGCTGAATAATTCACCTGTGCTTGTTGCAGCTCAGGAGGTTGGAGAGGTGAGATTTTAATGTGATCTCTTTTGAGCAGCACGTCCAGAAGAGCTGAGGCATCTCCTGCCAGGTCAGGGGAGCTCCTGGTGGGGTGGGGCATGGGACAGACTTTGCCCTTTCACCTGCTGGCTTTGACTCAAGACCAGCAGGTTTTGTTTTCCCCTGCAGTGTTTAAATCAGCTTCACTTCACTTTTTAAAGGCTCAGCCCTCAGCTGACAGTGCTGCTGCTGGAGTGTGCCCTTGATGATCACATCCTAATGGATCTGCTTCCATAAATCCCATCCTTCCTTCGTGAAAACAAATCTCTGGCTGGAAATTTAAAAAAACAACAACAAAAAATTGGAATTGTACATAGCATGTGCCTCATGGGGCAGATAATTAGTAAAGCTATTTTCTAATTTCTTTATCTTTTACAAGAAGGAAGTAATTTTCTCTAATCTTCATGGAATTTGGCATAAGAGGACTGGTAAAATGAGTCAGGTCTGTTGTGTTTTATTCTGCATAGTTACTGTAGTTTTCTTTTCAGTTTCATCTAATTTTTTAAAACAAAAATCAGCTTCAGATTTCTTTTTCCCTCGTCCAGTTATCCTTCGAGTGAATTTATGTAACACCCAAACAAAATGCACGCTGAAGTCCTCGTTGCTTAGTGTGTTTTACGCCCTTTAAATTGAAGTTAGTGGGGTTTATGTCCTTTAAATTAAAGTTAATGAGTTTTATGCCCTTTAAATTGAAGTTAGTGAGTTTTACACTCTTTAAATGGAAGTTATTTGAACCTTAAAACACCCCCTAATGTGTTTTGCAGTGAAAGATCAGCACAGGGTACCCAGAGAAGCT
>VWYP01019090.1:108555-160312 GCA_013400435.1 Pycnonotus jocosus | reverse complement strand
CCCTAAAACCCAATCTAAACCTGGTTTCTGTCAGTAAAGCCACTGCTCCTTTTCTTAAAGGATCTTCTCCTGTTCCCACTGCAATACTCTTGAGGATTTACTTGCATATTCCTGAAAGTCTGGAAGATAAAGATCAGTGGATGCTTCCTGCACTTTTAACCTGCACCCCACACTTCTACTATGAGAGATCAGCTCTGGGCTACCGAAACTTTGTGGATATTTGCTAATTTTTACAGAGCAGCTGAAGGTTCTGTCGAGGACCACCTGGAGACTGTCCCATGCCTCCAGGACAGGGCACTGACAGCACACACTCAGCAAAGCTCACAGACTCAACAACTATCCCAGAAAAACTTCTCCCTCACCATGCTCTAAGCAGGATATTTAAAAGATGCAAGTGTTGTGCAGAGGAAAAAAAAACAAAACCCCTTCTGATTGCACAATCAAAGCACACGNGCAGAGAAAAAAACAAAACAAAACAAAACAAAAAACAACGTCTGATTGCACAATCAAAGCACAGAAGGCAAATTAAGGATTCCCAGCCAAGCGAGAAAGTATCTCACTTCAAATTGCTCTGCAGTGTCAAATCTCTTGGAAAGCGCTCCCTTGCAAGCCTGAGTGTCTTAAAAACAAGGAGTGTGCTTGAGTGTATCCTGAAGGATTTTAAAGGATAGCCCAAACTTTGGGATGTTGGACAAGAGGTCATGAAAATCAAGGAATGGGGCATTGTCCAACTCCAGAAATGCTGCCACTCACAAGGTATTTCTGCTACTGTGATTCACCTGCTCAAATACCTCCTGCCAATCCCCAGGGAGAGGGAGAGAAGTGTCAGAGGAATCTGTTAAACCCCAAGGTTCTCCATGGAGACTTAGACTTTAACCCAGAAATGGGGAAAGCAAGTGGCTGGAAAGGGCAGAGGAGCTTTAGGAACTGCAGTCCTTGTACTGCCATTAAAGAAGGGTCTCAGAGCTCAGGGAAAAACAGGAAATCTCAATCTTTCAACTCCCCTCCATAAAATCTGAATAATGTGTCAAGGGATAAGGACTCCATATGCTCCATTTAAATAAGACTTTTTTTTTTTTTTTTTTTTTTTTTTTTTTTTTTTTTTTTTTTTTTTTTTTTTTTTTTTTTTTTTTTTTTTTTTTTTTTTTTTTTTTTTTTTTTTTTTTTTTTTTTTTTTTTTTTTTTTTTTTTTTTTTTTTTTTTTTTTTTTTTTTTTTTTTTTTTTTTTTTTTTTTTTTTTTTTTTTTTTTTTTTTTTTTTTTTTTTTTTTTTTTTTTTTTTTTTTTTTTTTTTTTTTTTTTTTTTTTTTTTTTTTTTTTTTTTTTTTTTTTTTTTTTTTTTTTTTTTTTTTTTTTTTTTTTTTTTTTTTTTTTTTTTTTTTTTTTTTTTTTTTTTTTTTTTTTTTTTTTTTTTTTTTTTTTTTTTTTTTTTTTTTTTTTTTTTTTTTTTTTTTTTTTTTTTTTTTTTTTTTTTTTTTTTTTTTTTTTTTTTTTTTTTTTTTTTTTTTTTTTTTTTTTTTTTTTTTTTTTTTTTTTTTTTTTTTTTTTTTTTTTTTTTTTTTTTTTTTTTTTTTTTTTTTTTTTTTTTTTTTTTTTTTTTTTTTTTTTTTTTTTTTTTTTTTTCTGCCAGGACCATTCTGGTCCAAACCAAACTGGAATCAGGAGAAGAATCACATCAGTAACATCATGGTTTCTCCATTTGGTGAAAGTTTAGAAACCAATTCTGTCTCAACCAACTGAAATTAGAGCTGCTAAAAATTCTGCATACCCAGGTAAACTGCTGACAAAGGGCTGCTTCCATCTCTCAAACACTGATTTTCTTTTATTCCCTGAAGACTTTGAATGAACACAGAACAAGCAAACATCACACATTTTTGCAGCCTTGTGCTTGCCTCTGACAAGGCAGCAAAGCAGAGATCTGCTCTGAAAAACACTGGTGCAAGACTTACCTTTATAAATGCCTTTGATGGCATCAAGCACAAATGTGATGGATATAAAAAGTGCAATTATTTCTTCTGTTGACCTGTGGAAAAAGCCCAGGAATTAATAGAGCTGCATTCAACTCTGTTCAAAGAAAAATCAGCATATTCATCAATTTACATGAAAATATACCAATTTGAGTTAGGCTCCAACTTAGAAACAAAACCCAGTAAATCAGAGAACTTCTTTCAAGCTGGAACAATAAGCCAAAATGATACTTTCTTCATCTCACAAAATACATTTTGCAGCAAGTTCGTAATTAAAGAGCTGGTAGAATGTGTAATTTTTCCATTTGAAGAATAATCTGATCAAAATATGACTTCTTGAAAATAGCTACCTTTTAAAGAGCTTCATCAGGAGGCTGAAATTAAAGAGGGAGTAGATCACAAGGAAGAAGCTGTTCCAGAGTCCAATCCAGGCATAGAAAGCGCTGAAATCCAAGTTGTAGTCATCACAGATTCCTCGGATGACTGCAAAAGTGAAGCATTCATGTGTCACCATCAACTCCTGTCACTGCCACCCAGTGATTCCCATCTGCTCCAGGCCAAAAAGAACCAATTTCAAGACTTCACCCCAACGCATTTATTACAGATACCATTAAATCCATATCCCTGCACCTCCAGAGGGACGCTGGATCGACACAAACTGTTCTCCCCTTCCATGGGGAGAGACACTTGGAAAAATATTCCCCTCCACACTGCTGGAAGCATTTTTCCTAAGGACTGAGGCCACAAAAGCAGTTGGAATTTGCTCTCACACTGGCACTTTGGGATGCTATTGAGCAAGGGGTCTCACAGCTGCTCTTTCCAGCTGGTCTCAGCCCATCCTCTGATTATCCCCACAGATACTGAGCTTGTTCCTTTGGTTGATCTCTAGTTCATTGAGATCAGCTTGCAGTACCTGGAAAGCTGCTGATCATATTTTAAACCACAAATTTTAAAAAACCAAAACAAAACTCAACAAACCCAAAACCTTTTTGTCAAGCTGGTTAAAAGCAGTCACGTGAGAAAACCATTACTGAAACAGATTTCCTCACTGAAGCTGAAGAAATGCTTATTCTCATGAAGTTTTTTTCTCTGCAAAATGATTTTTTTAGAAAAACAATTTGAACTAAACCAGGAGTGGGTCTTGATGGTTCCTGTGGGTCCCTTCCAACTTGGGATATTCTGATGGTGATGGAAAGGGGAGGAATTTGATTCAGGTTTTGGAGAATCCCAGAACATCCTGAGCTGGAGGGATCCCCTCCCCCCAGGATCATCAATCCAACTCCTGGCCCCACACAGGACACCCCAACAATCCCATGATGTGCCTGAGAACCTTGTCCAAGCATTCCTTGACTTTACAGTGACCTGTACCTTCCCAGGGGAGCTGTTCCTGTGCCCCTGGCAGGAGAACCTCTCCCTGATAGCAGCCATTAAATATCGATTTATCAAACACACACAAACTCAAGCTCTACAAAGCTCTCACCCAAAGTTCCAAGCCCTCAATCCCCTGGTGCAGACTCGTAGCAGACTCACCATTGATGTAGATGGCCAAGGGAGCTGTGGTCAGCAGCACAACCAGGGGCTGCCCCGAGAAGAGGGAGTAGAGCAGCCCTCCAATGCACTGCCCGAAAATCGTCTTCCGCACATCTGGAATCGGGGAGGATGGAAACAAAACCAGGGATTTGGGTCAGTCCCTCCCTCATCCAGGAGCATTCACAGGGCAGAGAAACCAAGCACTAACATGTAGAAGAAATGTTTAAAGAGTGCAGAGGTGATACACTCATAAACCAAAAAGTGACCCTTTATTTGTACTCATAATTTAGGCTTTCAAATGTTCAGCTAATTGGTGGGCTCTGGGATATTTTCTGTGTATTGTTCTATTTTATATATACATTTTAAAGATATTTATTTTATTTTTACCACTGCTTGTTTTTGAACTGTGACTGCAGCATGAACTGCTTCTACAACTGGGATAAAAGGATGATGTTTAGCTCTGTCCCAGGGATTTCAATACTGGCAATCAAATCCAGGTCAAAAGCACCAAGAAAAATGGGCAAATAATTACATTATATTTTATATACATTATATTTTGAGCATAACTCAAAAATACAGTAGCATACATCTGTATCAGTCCAGGTCACACAATAACACCCAAAGCAGTGTTCAGTTTTTCTGGTTTTCGACGAAAGTCATGAACTTAACTAGAAAAACATCCTTCAGTTGTGGTTTTTGGTTTGTTTTCCCCCTGTAAATAAAAACTGTCAGAACTTTCTGTGACCACAATGATATTTGGAATACAGGGAATCAAATGCACAAAACTGATCAATTTAAGAAGCACAAAAGTGATGAACTCACCAATAGCTCCTCGGGTATTTTCATCATTGAGGGATCCAAAGGCGATGGATGGAAGGAGGCAGGCAAAGTACAGAAAGATCATGGTTGTGATGTATTTTCCTATAGCTTTGTTGTTCCCAATAATCCCTGGGACAAACCACAACAAAAATCAAGTTGCTAAAGCACTGAAAACCTTCTCACATCAGCCATAGGTACTGCCAGTTCATCTCAAGAAGCAGAAATCCAGTCCACACTTTAAACATGTAACTGAATTGTTAATATTTGATTCTGCACAATCCACATTCTTCTGTTCATCTGGGACCAGAAGTAGCACCAGAATTGCCACCAGACATTTTTGACTTCATCAAAACAGGAAATACAAGAAGCTTTCTGCTGTTTTGCCAGTCCCCAAAGCTTGGAAGAGGATCAAGGCAGAAACTGTAAATTTAGGGTTCATAAACCCCCACCCCCTGCCTTTCTTACACCAACTCTTCAGGCATTCTGGACTGTGTCCCTAATGAGCTTCATGACAATCTCTTGTCTTCCCTACTCTTGGGCAGGAAAACATGAAGCACTTCATTTTTCCCCAGAGAGAAGTCTAAGGCTGTAGGAATCAATAATATGCTACCCTGAGCCAAAAAAAAAATGGCAGCAGGACACAAAAACAAACAGCCCCAGAGGTCAGGAATGGCTACACTGAGATTTGCTTTAATAGGCCCTGCTGAAAGAACAGCCTCTCTCTTTTCCATCCACTCACACCTCTCATCTCCGTCGGAAAAAAACACACCAGGCCAAAACACAAAGCAGCCAGAAAGAGAATTAAAGTGTTAGAATATGAATTTAAGAGCCTCTGAAGTAGCTTCCCTTCCCCTTCCTGTTTTCAGGCTGATGTTGATATGAGCTCACTGGGGATGCACAGGAGAAAGGATGAGATGACAGCAGCTGATATTGCTCCAGGAGAACAGAAGTTTTTCCACAGAACACAGAGGATGCACTGGATGAAGTCTCCTCAGCCTCCAGCCTGCCTGTGCCACCATCCTGGATGGTTCTCTTCCTCTCAGACAGCTGGAAGAGGTTGGAGCTGCCCAATTCTGCATTCTGGAAAGCTCCAGTGCAGAGAATTTCCACACAGGAATCTGCCCTGAGCTCCCAAATACCCACCTAAGCTTTTGCAGCATCAGTCCCTTGCTGAGAGAGGTAAAATCCAATGAGCTGGATCAGATAAAGGAGGGTTTGGCCTTAGACGTTATCGGTGCCACACTGAAAATCTTTATCAGCAGAATAAAAGAACAAAAATCTCACAATGGCTTTGGCATCTTATCTAACATCTGCTTTCTGCACCATTTGCAGGGCAGAGATAAGCATGGGAGGGAGATGTAAAAACCCAAAAATCAAAGGTGAAGTGTAATGAACGGGCAGGCACACGAATAAAGGACACCTTGTGAGGTGCCTGCTTACAGGCAGGAGAGGAACTGACACAAAGAGCCCTTCTGATCCTCAGCATCCTCAAACTCCAGGCTAAAACTTGACAAGAGACACCTCAAGCATGCAAATATGAGCTTGACCTTTTTGGGAGTCATCGGACCAGCTGTTCCCAGGCAAATTCCTTTCCATTTATTGGGAAGATCCAGAAACCACAGGTCACATTCCTGACCACTCCTGGCAACCCAAAGGGCCTGGAATTTAATTCTCACAGATGAAGACATCCTGTCATCCCGAGTCCAACAGCTGCAAGCTCCTACCTCACACTCCAAACTGCTCGAGACCTTTAGAGAAAAGGAAGGATTTGGGAGGACAAACAGGACTGAGGGGTGGTTCCATGAGTAGACACAGTCACACCCTGGTTCAGAGGATTCTCTGTCACTCCAAACTATTGCTTTTTGGACAAGGAAGTCTTTCCAATAGGAAAGGTCAGGGGCAATGATGCCTGGAAGCTTTGAAATTATTTCTGAAAGGACAACCAGGTCCAGAGAAGCAAGTCAGAACTTTTTCTAAAAGGTTCAGGCAGTTAAACCATAGTATGAGAGAGCAGAAGGAAAAAAAAACCTTGAAGAGCATCACAAAAGCTCATTTTCAGTTTCAATCATGGCAAAGGAGCCCTTGCTGGTCATGGAGGTCCTTATGCATAAGGACATGGCCTCAAGCTGCACCAAGGGAGGTTCAGTTGGACATCAGGAGGAATTTCCTCATGCAGAGGGTTGTTTAACACTGGAATGGGCTCTCCAGGGAGGCAGTGAGTGTCCATCCCTGGAGCTGTCCAAGGAAGGACTGGAGGTGGCACTCAGTGCTCTGGGCCGGTGACAAGGTGGGGACTGGGCACAGCTTGGACTCAGTGTTGGAGGATTTTTCCAGCTTCAGTGATTCTGTGACTCATCCTGGCTGGGTCCAAGACTTCCAGCACTTTCTTTAATCCATAATCAGCCAGATAAGATTCTAGGATCAAGAATCCTTCTGGTGGGCAGCAAAATTCACTTTGTAATGGAGACAATAATTACACCAGATTAAACACACTCCTTCCCAAAGCTGATTGCTCACCCTTTCACTGCAGTCATGACCAAACATTGCCTCTTCTTGTACAGATCCACCTGCCACAGGCACTAAAATCCAGCATTAACCACAATTTACCTTTCTGCCTTTTTTTTAAGCTGACATGTGGTGAAACATTTTCAGGATGTTCTGCAGCCCATGGACTGCCATGGCTTCACTCAGAAGAAGGTGAGCTGCATTATGATGGTGTTTCATCTGTGACAGGCTCATAAAGCCACTGAAAAATGTGTCACTCCACCTGCACCATGGAAATTTATAGCAGAAAAATCAACTCTCGGTCCAGCTGTGGAATGTGAGTGGCTGATTATTACAGGAGCATTCCCCTGAAATTAAGGTATAGCTACACACTGGAATGGGGAGCAATTATGTTCATCAAGGTGACAGTTCCATTTTACCTGCCTGGATTTCTGAAATGTCACAGTTTGTTGGGACAAGGTTACAGTTTCAGGGGGAACTGCAGCAATTCTGGCCTCACTTTGCTTGGGATTCCACAGCAGTAAGTTAATGACCAGCAGCCCTAAAAACTGGGTTTACAGCCCCTGAAGTCTATTAATTGTACATTTACAAAATCAAAATCACAACTTATGGACATTCTCTGAACTGTCTGTTAATGCTTCTTCCCAATTCTCTGAGATATCCCATGCAAAGAAAGCTTAATTACACTGACTTGCAGCACAGCTGCAAGGATGTCTTTACTAAAGCCTTTATTTCTAAAAAAAAAAATCACTTTTTAGTATTAAAAACACTGTAAAACTCAGAATTACAATCTTCCTCCAATGCCCTCAAGCTGGGCTTTCATTTATGTGATGGCTGCTGGACTCTGCCCAATGTTGTGGAAATGAATCTTCCCTGAAGTCCTGCGAAGAGTAAATCACAGAACAAGTGGGACTAAGAACTCAACTGGAAAAGAAAATCCACTCAGGGAGTTTGGAGCAGAAGCCAAGCACATGCTGAGAGCAGAGAGGCATGAAAAATCAGATGAAGGCTCAGACTTTTCCCTTCAGCCCATTTCCCAGGAAATCCTGGGTCTCTCGGAAGGAAACACCCATAGACAAAACACGATGCTTTTATGCACCTTTAGAACATTCCCATCCACCACTCACACAAAGATATCCCAAAGCAACCCAGGCTGGATGTTTTGGGGAATCATTCCAAGTTCAGAATGTTAAACTTTGGTACCCAAGGTGAGATTTAGGGATGAAGGGCTGCAGAGTGATGCAAGAGCTCCCTCATATCTGATCTAGGGCAGGAGAGGCACGGAAGAGAAGAGGAAAAGCCTCTCTGCAATCCCTTTATTTCCCCTTCTTCTTCAGGAATGGAATCCTGACAGACAAAGTGGCCAAGGCAACCAGGCAGAAAAGCTGATGAGGATTTGGCACATGTCAAAGCCAGTCCATGGCCAACATTTGAGCTCTGGGTTCGGATCAATGTTTAAGCTCTGAGACAGCCAGCAAAACTGAAGTTCTCTTTCAAATCCCATTTCTCCAATGTTTTCAAGCCTTCCATCTCAGCATGGCCACATTGCAGAGAGCTTTGGAGATCTTCCTCCTGCAAAACACTACAGCAAATCCCAAACCCTCTGCAGGACCAAGGACAGGGAGAAATCCACACTTCCAGCAGAACTATCCACCCACCATAGCCAGGTATCAAAATCACAGAACCAGAAAAATTGGAAGAAAGAGAATAAACCTCAGTTCTCCTCTTTTCCCTTCATTTTCTCTCCCCAGGAGGTGAAGGGATATGGATATGTAAGAACACAGCATCAAAGCTCACTATAAAAATCTCAGGCACCTCAAATTTCCCACTGGGCACTTCAGGCACTGTAACTGTGTTTGTTCCTCTGTGTTGTACCAGAAAATAACACTGAAGAATGAGGACAGCAGCTTTCAAGAGTTTCAGAAATGTTGTATCTGAGTCCAGGCAGAACCCCCTTTCACTCAAACCAGCCTCAATATAAAGAAACTTCTGGAAACTCCTACAGTTTGAGGCTTAAAGAGCAATAAAATTGACACACGAGGGCTTTGAGGCAATTTGACAGGATCAGGATGAAATTCAGTCACACTGTTTTTTAAAAGACAGAATCCTATACACAAAGGTCACAGTCACATGTCAAATGGAGTAAATTCCAGTTTAAAGGAAAACTCCAGGAGTTCTCAGGCTCAGCATAACCCAACTGTTCATCTTCAGATGTTCCTGCTGGGAGATGTCTATTACAAGCCACCTTTATCACCAAAATCCTGGAGCAAAAGTTTAGAAAACTCTTTCTTGATCCTTTGACCCATTCAGTAAGACAAGGTGGACTTTGCAACAAAACAAAGTTGACAAGTTCCTAATCTGGAGTAAAAGGGGGTAAAAAAGAGAGACTTTTTCTTTTAGGATAATTTGTGCAGTGTGTGAAGAGGACCAACCCCACAAAACTCCAACTGGCCAAAGATTTGCTTGTCCTACAAAAGCCTCATTATTTATCACCCTGCCCCTGATGGGTTTATCTGTCTAACCCCAAACCCCAGGATGCTTCTCAGATTGAGGATTTAGAGACTCCAACCATTCAAAACCCAGCATCTTTGTAATTCAGAGCTCTTTGATGGTGCACATGTGGCTGTCTGGAGTGCAGATATTCGGATAGCTCAAATCCCTCATGTTCTGATGCACCACTGCTTTGAGATGCTCCAGGAATTCCACACTGCTGATCACCTTCAGTCTCAGTGGTTTATGGCAGATGCTTCATGCTCCATCTGCTTTTCATTTCAAGCAGTTCCTTAAAGAATTCATCCTAATTTCTGGTTTCTGGGAAGAAATGGCCATACTAATATAAAGTGTTTTTTAGAAAATCCTCTTTTCCCTGTTTTCTATTGAAAGGGCACAACAGTTCCTAAGGTGAGAAGCTCCCATTTAAGCTGAAGTAGTACAGGAGTTTCAGTGGGCTCTTTTCCACTCTCCAGAAGTTATACAACAAAACATTGACACTTTTTAACCTGTGGTTGCATTTTATCCCAATTTTATGTCCATTTTGTACATCAGTCTGTGTAAAGCTTGCAGAGTTTACAGCCCAGGGCTGAGGCAGCACTCACAGGGTGATTTGGATGCAGTCAGAGCCACGATATAGACCCTGAAGGAGGTTTCCATGTCTGCTGACAGCCAGAATTGGCTGCAGGACCAAAATCCAATGTTTTTATGCCTGTTGGGCTCAGACAGGCACAGCAGACGCTGCTCTGTCTTGAGGGGAACATGGGTCCCCACAAGGTGCTTCTGCAGCAGTTCCCTTCTCAAGTGCTTCAATATCCCTTTATAATGAAAAATGAGCCTTTGACAGCTCTAGAAAGCAACAGCCAAAGGGATGAAGTGTCCAGATTAAAAGCTGAAGTCCCCTGCCAAACCTGATGCCAGTGATGCACACACCAAAAATGAATGTTTTTATCCAAATCCTTGCTGCTCCCTTGAAAATCATTTTATATCCCCTGTCCTCCTGGAACACCCCTCAAATCCCCAGAGAAATCAGCATCAGCCTTCCCATCACACCGAGTCTCCTGAAAATAGTTTCATCCCACCTGGAAAAGCAGCCAGCACTCAAGTCCTGTGCTAAGCCTGCATCTCATTCACGTTCCTCTGCTGGTTGGAAGGGAGTGAGGAATCTACACATCCATAGCCTTGGCCAGGCTTCTCTGAAGCTTAAGCTGCCTGTGGAAGGTGGCTTTGCAAGAGAAGACTCTGAAAATTGGAGTCTGGGTGGGCATCTTGGTGGTTTTATGCCTAATCCAAGGAAGATCATCTCCTGAGCCTTCACAGCATTTGTGCACTGAGGAAGGCAGGGACACACGCTTGAGCTAAGGTGGATTGAATAGCAGGAAGGGATAAATTCCTGATTTATCTGATAAATCTCCAAGGTTCTCCCTGCCTACACTTTAATTCACTGTTTTATCTGAACTTTCTGAGTATGATATTGAATATATTAACCAGGTCGCCAACAAGCTGCAAGAAACACGTGTTGATGTCAGCCTGGGGCTCTGCAATCCCACTCTCCCCAGCCTTAAGAAAGTGAAAGTCTGCGAGTCAAAAGGGAGAAAATAACTCTCAAAAACCCTCAAGGCCACTGTGGGAGCTGCATCAAGCCTGAAAGCTGAGGCTCACTATAAACACAGCGTGCTGCTCCTGTGATCTGGCGGCAGCGGACGAGCCATATCCTGTTTTTCACAACACCGGGCTGAAGTTACCGCAGCTCACATTTTGTTTAAGCATTCTCAACTCCCACAGCATCACTATAATTAGCGTGGAGCCGGCTTGCAGAGGCAGCAGAAAGGGCCTATCAGGCCAGTGCTGAGTAATTAGATTGCAAGGGGTTGATCCGAGTCTACACACGGCAAATAATCGATCCGTTTAATCACTGCTTAATCAAAATTAAAATCCTCGTCCGCGCCCAGCCAGCACCTTCATTAAGGAAACGCTGCAGGAGCCTCATCTCCACGCTGCCCATTCACAGGCTGCTGCCAAAACACCCTTTGAAACGAGGGCCAGCAGAGAGCTGTTACACATATCAAAGCACACCCTGAACGCACACTGTAAACAGGACATCACATCACAAAAAAAAAAAATTCCCCACTCGGGGCAGCGCTTCCATAAACATTGGCCAACGTACCATCGGTGAAATCCAGCGCGTACACTGGGAATCTTCGTGCAATGTCATCAGAAATCCCCTTGCCAATATTGAGAAAGTCGTGCAGCTGAAGAAAGGAAGGAAGTGCTGTGTCAGTGTAAAGGCTCACGCATTGTTAAAGAGATTAAGCTCCTTATTCAAGCCCGATAGGAGCGGGAGGGCTCGTTTTGAATAGGGCATTCAAATCTCATCTTGTCATGATAATAAAAATAAACTCGCCGGGGTTCAATTTATATCCTCATAGCATTGTAAAAGAGAAAAGCCCCCAGACCACCCTGTTTTCCTCCCTTCCTTCCCTTTTCCCCCTCCCATTCCTGTCTGGACCCCTGTTTTGCAGGTGAGGGAGCTGAAGACCCACTGGAAGGATCAGACCTTGGGGTTAAACACATCTGAGATGCCTTCCCCATCCCTCCACACAGCTCTTCCTTTAGATGCCAGCACAAAAATTCCCTGAAATCCACATGAAACCTCTGAGAAAAGGATCCCCAGCAAGTCCTTCTTCCTTGGCATTGCTAAGGCAAAGGGAGACCTCAAAGAGATGTGAGGGAATTCAAACTGTCTGCACCTCAAGCTCCATCAACAGGGAAAAGCTTGAATAAATCCACATGACCAAGCCATAATTTCTGCCCACTAAAACACAATAAAAACACTTTTGTGGGGAAGGGTTCCAAAAATCCAACATGTTCCCTTTTATTCCTGCTTCGGGGGCCTGCAAGGTGCAGTGGGATTGCTGATAGGATCTGCTGCTCACCACAGGCAATGAGGAGCTTGTCAGGAATATGTGACAGCTGCTATTGACTCTCAGCCTCCCAATCCTCACAATTCCTTCCTTATGGAAAGCACATGGAAAGCGTCAGGGTAGGCAACACTTACAAATGAGGCACCTGTCAGATTTTTTTTTTTTCCCTGTTATTCTCAGAGCACACAAATCACTCTGAAAATCAAATGCACCTTAATGCAGTGATAACAACCTCAGCTGCCTCAGCTAAAATATTTCATGTATTTGTTGCAGAACCAGGCACAGAAGACTTATAACCTCTGCTAGGGAGTGTAAAGGGGGAAATAAAAATCAGAGACACAAAATTTACACCAACACATCATCTCAAAGCAGCAGGGAGCTCTTCCTTTGGCTGCTTCATGTGGAAACTGATAAAAATTACTGCTTTAGAAAGGACTTGACACTACAGTGCTCATTTAATGGACTACACACAGCTCTGCCTTCTCTCCTGGGACTCACCTGTTTGCAGCACCTGGAAAATCAGAAGCACAAACAAAATAAGGAAGGGAATACACTGGGCACAGCAATCACTAGGTTTGGGGTGCAAAAGGGGACCAGCTCCTTTATCAGTGACTGTATCATCTCAGATTTCAGCTATTTAAGTCAATTCTGTTGCAATTTGCCAATATACCTGTAGGACTTTTCGAACTTTAGGACAGTTTCAACTCTCACCTGATCAACCACGATGAGCAGACAGATGTGCTGCCAGCAGACACCAGCAAAACATCTGCATTTTAAACATTTCCGAAAAATCTCAGCGCTTCAGCCATATTTGGAGGCAGAGCTGGACATCAAAGCCAGATGCACTCGAAAAGCAATTTAATTTTTCCCCCCAGAAAGAGATTCCTGAAGGCATGAGTCAGCCAGAGAATCACAATGGCCTCAGACTGGGATGTTTACTTTTCACGCTGCAGTGAACACGGGGAAAAGGATGCTCGGGGTGTCTCATCTTCCAGGGAAGGAGGAGCATGGCTGCTCCTGGCCTGGGGCAGCAGGGAGAGGGCTCCGGGGCACACAAAACCTGTTCCAGGCAGCTGGGAGTGAGCAGAAGAGGAAAGCACTGCCTAACTCATCCCACAAGGCATGAGGGTTGTGTTTAAGACCCGCCCTGATTCCTTCATGCTCTTATTTCTTGTGTGTGTGAATGTGAAATGAGGGTGAGGGGTGTCAGTGGAACCTCAGCAGTAGGAAAAGCTGTTCCTTCTGTTGGGCTGATCCTCCTGGGAGCTCCTCTGCTCTCCTACCCTCAGACTCAACCAGGGCTGCACTGGAGATATCACAGAATCAATGGTTTGGGCTGGAAGGGACCTCAAAGCTCACCCAGTTCCAACCCCTGCCACGGGCAGGGACATCTTCCACTGTCCCAGGTTGTTCCAAGCCCCAGCCTGGCCTTGGATACTTCCAGGGATCCAGGGGCAGCCACAGCTTCTCTAGGCACCCTGTGCCAGGGAAGGATTTCTTCCTAATATCCCACCTAAATCTACCTCTTTCAGCTTAACACCATTCCCCCTTTTCCTCTCACTCCATGCCCTTGCAAGAAGTTCCTCTCCAGCCCTCCTGCAAGTCTCCTTCCAGCAGAAGGCTGCTAAAAGACTGAGTTACAAAAGGTGAGGTAAAAAACCACAAAATGTAAAAGACTAAGTTTACTGGCCTCCAAAGTTACAGCCCTTTTTGGTTTTGATTTTATCCCCCAACCTATCCAAAGAGATGAAGTTCATGAATTTTTCCACTTTCCATTCTACAAATCCCTCCCAGCTTTTCTTGCCATTTTTTGGGTTAGAGGAAGAGGTTAAGCCAGCACTTCACAGCTACAAAGCCAAACAGACAAAATCTGCTCCAACAACTCTGACCCTTCCTCAGCTCTCCCCAAAAATGCTGGGGGGCTGCAGAGAGTGTTTTAGAGAGATCAGGGACGTGAGTCTGTGCAAAAATACTGCATCCTCTGTATCCTCCCTCCTGCTGATGCTGAGCACACACATCCCCCTCAGCAAATGCACACAGGACACAAAATCACAGCCAGAAAAACATCGCAGCTGTTAGGGGCTCCTCCATGAACAAAATCACAATTAGATGCCTCAGTAAACAAGAGGATTTCAGGCTGACTTAATTATGATTGAGTACATAGCCTTGCCTAAATAATCCTCTGAGATGAGCCAAGGCAAAGTGACGGTGCTGTAGGCACAGCAGGGAATGTGACTGTCACATCCCCCTCAGTATTTGCAAAAAAATCCCACTCACACACAGAATTTAAGGCCTGTTTCCTCTCCCATCACTGCAGGACCCAGGAGGCCAGATTTTCATGTCACCCAGAGCCTTTACACCTTCCTGAGAGCTCACTCGTCACAGCCCAGGGGCTCCAGTGAGGGAGTTTATTTCTCTGCGGGTGGATGACAGGTTGAAATTCCACTCCTGGTCTCACATGGCTTTGTGCTCATATTAAATGCTTCCTCTCCACGAGGGGATGAGATGCTGGAGATGGCTGTGAGGAATCCAGCCTAGGAGCTCAAATCAACCTCCTTTCTCCATGCAAACCTTGGCATGCCAGGAAATCTCCTTTCCCAGCTCTTTCCCAGTGCTGGCAGGGTGAGGTGGGGATACAGAGGCTGCATCTCCCAAGAGCTCAAGCATAAAATGGTTTGAAAAGAGCAACAGTTCAGCAAATCCAGACCCACAAGTGTCAATGCCAAAAGCAAGAGCTGAAGGAAGAAGTGTCACTCCCTACAGCACTGGCTTGGAGAAATCAAGATTCTGCCTGGCCAAGGCTGCTTTTCCAAGCAGGCCAGCAGGAATCACCAGTCTCAGGGCCAAAATCTACAGTGTCTCATCCAGCCCTCCTCACCAAACCACAGAGCAGAAAACCCTCTGGACACTTTTTTTTTTTTTTTTGCTATTTTTAAGCCAGACACTTCAACTGCTCTAACAAAAACTCCTTTGAAAGGCCAGGTGTAAAGGGTTAAACCTACTTTAGGTAAACTATCCCTCCAAATATCCCTGCCTTGCAGGACCTGGGTTTAAAGAGGGTTTCAGGACTTGTTCTGCAAAGTTAAGAGCAGGTATGGGGTCTAGCAAAGTTCAAAGCACTACCTATAAGCAAGGGGATTCCACAGGAAAAACATGAGCTTTGCTCATTTCCAGATGTGCAGATCAAATCCCTTAAATCTATTCCAGGGGGGGAAAAAAAAAGTGATAAGTGAAGTAGCTCCTGCACTGTAAGGAACCCAAAGCTTTGGGGTTATTTGTAATGCAGGGACAGGAGCAGCATGCTGGAGATGGCACAGTTTGTTTTTCAGGTATGCTGCCTGCTTAAAGAATGGATTTCTGAACAGAAAAACAAAGCAATGACCAACACACAGGAAATTCCAGAAAAGAAAGCTGAGTTACAGCATTTCCCTCAAAGTACAAAGCAAGTAATGTTTTACAGAGCTACAGATCAAACAGGGAGAATTCAGGCCAAATACTGACAGGCAACTTTTAAGTGAAATTACCGTGCAGAGATGGCCAAGAAGCTTTTTGGCTGCAGGAAAGACGAGCAGCAGCTTCCTTCAGAGCCTTCTGATTGTAAGGATTAAGTACCTTGGACTGACAAGGAGCAGGGATCCATTAATCCCACCCTCGACTAAGTATCTGGAATCAAAGTCCTGTAACCATTTCAACCCCCAAGTGGCTCTGCATCCCTTCAGCCTCTTTAAAGTGGCTTTTTGGAGATTTACAGCAGAATCTGAGGAAGGTGATGTGCACACAGCAGAAATTTGAGGAAACCTCGGTGCTGGGGAACTCGCTGGAGATGCTGCTGCATCCACTGGCCTCGAGCATTCACCTCCTCACACCCCAAATCCCCTTGGATTGATGGATTTGGACACCAGGGAAGCAGGGGCATGGCAGAGGTGCTGGCCAAGCCTTACCTTGAGCTGTTTGTGACCGTGTGATTTGTGCCCATCGCTCCTCCCTGAGGGTCTCTGATTCGCCACCGTCAGCAAGTGCCGCTGGTGCACCAAGGCCTCCTTGAACTCCTCCTCAGTTTTGGTTTCCAGCAGCTTCTGCCGGAAGGTAATGTCTGAAAACATCGTGGCAAAGGTCCTGCCCACTTCTGTGGCTGTTTTGGTGCTTTTCTAAGCAGGGGAAAAAAAAAAGGACAGAAATAAGTGAATAAGTGCTTGTAATACCATTTAATTTCCCTTCTGAAAGGTAAACCCTGTAATTCAGCTGTCTGAAGAAGGATCCCAGAGACACCTGAGGGAGGAGGGCACCTGTGGAAGCTGTGGCAGATGAACACACAACCACAGCAGAATCCTGTGGAGACACCAACACAGGTCCAGATCTGAAGCCCTGATTGATCTTTACTTGATCAACTTCCCAGAAACCAATCCAAAGCTGAATCATGCTGAACATGCATTTTACCCCTGGTTTCCCTTCAAGACCAGACAAAAATCTTTGCTGTCTTACAGCATCTCAGCATTGCTGCTCCTGGGGTGGAAAGGTGCTGCAGCCAAGGTTTCTGCAGGTACTGATGTCTTATCTGAAAGACTGAGATTGTTGTGCTCATCTGATTTCTATTTTCTAGGCATTAAAACTCAATTCATTTGGCCACTCTGGGGCAATTCTGGCAGCACAAGTGGAGACTGAGAGCTCTCAGCTCAAGCAACCACTGGCACAGAGGAAAGGATGGGAAAAAAGAGCTGAGCACACACAAGGAGCTCTTGCCTGTCTTCACTAAATGTTTGGAAGGGACAGGAAACTTGCAGACATGAAAAAGGTGCTTATTTTCACAATTTAGTATTTCTGTGAGACACAGGCCTGATCTTTGGGGGTCCAACTTCCAAGAGAATCCAAGCTGCTTTCCTATTGCAATTAGGAAATTAAATGCAAAAGGAAGAGTAAAGGAGGCTGAGCTCCCCATCCCTACACAAACCCACCAAATCCAAGCTCTCCAGGCCCTGACCTGTTCACCTGCTCCTATTGTGGCCACGACAGGTATAATATTGCCAAGGCCAAATTACACAGAACCACAGCTCATTAAAAGCTCCTTCTGATGCCAAGTTTTTACCCACCCACCTCTTCTACACTTGACACTCATCACGCAGCAGCTACCAGAGACACCCAAACATTCCCCAGCCCTGGAGAACCTCCAAGCTCCTCACACTGCTGTGAAAAGGAGAGTGAGCATCTGTGATTGATCTCAATTGCTTCTCATGATTCACAACCGAACAGATGAACAATTTCCCCATGAACACAACCAGATAATTCAGAGTGTGGGTGACGCAGAGGAGCAGGCGTGGGTGGCACTGAGCTGGTCCCAGAGTCATCGCTAACGCTGCCCTTCCTCCATCACTCACATCACCCTCCTATCTTCCATTTGCTCACAAAAACCAGGGCTGCCCCATCCCTGAAGTGTCCAAGGCCAGCTTGGAGCAACCTGGGCTAGTGGAAGGTGTCCCTGCACGTGGCAGAGGGTTGGAATGAGATTGTCTTAAATGTTCCTCCCAACCCACACCATTCTGGGATTCCATCACCAGGAATGTCCCTTTAAAACACTCACTAGGGCACATTCAATTTCAGTTTCTAGGGAGAGGTTTGGATTTAAGTGAAAGATTTTCCCTGGGACTTGCTTTTAGAGTTTGTGAACCAGCCTGGATTTGCCATCACAGAGGAGGCTCCACCTTTCACCTCTAAGCAGCAGCAATCCTTGAGCTTGATTGCTACAAGGATTGCTCCAACATTCCCAATGCTCTTCCCATTTTTCCTTTACCAAGGAGATGAACAGTCTAGAGAGGATAGACATTTGCAAGAAAACCCAAGTTTTTTCCATCCTCCATGTTAGCAAGGCCAAGGATCTGGATTCCCAGCACAACAAATGCCCATTTGGTGGACTTTTTTTTCCTCTCCCCAAGCAAGGCCCGTTGAATGTGTTGCTGTCAGCAGGTTAATTATTTTAACTGCTGCACCAGAAATGCGCACTTGGGGCTGGCTCCACCAACCCATTTAAAATAAAAAAACACATTGGCAAGTGCTAGCTCTCTTGGCCTCCACTCCCTTCCCTTAATTTGATGCTGACCATCGGAATTGCAAACTCTCGGGATCCGAGCGGATGCGGAGCCGTTTGCCGGGCGCTTTGCACGTAGCTGGCCCGAGATAACAATGAGGGAGAGATCCATGGAACTGCACACAGCTCCAGCTGCTCTCCCCTCCTGCTTTTCACAAGGAACATCAATATGTTTTCAGCCTGTTGGCTTCGAGGCCGATGCCAAAAGCATCGAGCGGCTCGGTTGGGAAAGACCTGCCAGAAATCCTGGGAAAGAAGGAAACACCAGGATTCCCATTTAAACGAGGGTGGTGGTGAAGGGGGGGAGCAGACAGGCCAGACCAGCAGGTCCCAAGGTCACACAGATAGCATTGAAGAGCAGGAAATTGAATCAGGACACATCCTGTCCCAGAAAAGGTCCCCAACCTCTCCAGCACCTCCCAGGAGCACAGACCCAGCAACTCCAAGGTGTAAACAGCCAGCTGGAGTGTGAAAAGGTCTTGAGCTTTGAATCACTCAGCCATCAGCTGAAGAACCACCTTGGTCAGGCCAGGGCTTTCTAGGAAGACAGGATGGTGATCCCCAATTAACCTTGATGCCCCCCATGATATCAGAGTCAGACTTGGATGGTCCTTGTGGGTCCCTTCCAACTCAGGATATTCTGATTGCAGCAAAAGTGTTCTACTGGGCCATTCTTATCTAAACCAAAGAGCCAGAACTTGAGCAAGCTTTAACCTTGCTGTTTCAAGTGCTAAAAGCTCTGAAAACACATCCCAAAGGGCCTCAGGGACAGGTTGACCTTAGAAACACTGCAGCTCTCAGAAAGTTTCATCCTCACTGCACCAGAGCTCAAAAAAGAATCATCTTCCTCTTGGCTACATCACCTCCAGCTGCACATGCAGGGTAAATGTCAGCCCCATCAGGGAAGTCTGCTGGGAAGCAACCCAGACCTTTGCAGTGGGGCACCAGCTGTAGGCTCACAAGGGCCTTACAAAAGCTTGGCTTCAGCAAGGAACTGCATTTCTTACTTCTAAAAATAGCAGCTACAGCTGGAGAGGGGAATCCATGGAGTGTTAAGGGCATCCCAGGTGTGTATGGGGACTACACAGTGTTCTCCTCCTCATCAGGATGCAGGCCATGAGACAAGGACACAGCCCACTAATTCACCCCTCACCAACAGCATAAATCATCTGGACAGCTGCTGAGAAGACCTCAGGCATTTTCACATCCCCTTGTGTTTTAAAAACAACATTTATTAACCCTTGGAAGAGCCCAAGGAAAAGTAAACTCAGGAGAACCCCCTGAAGTTGTGGAGCAAGAAGACAAGACTCACCATCTTGGGAGGAGCCAGGACCAGTATCACAAATCTGACTTCACAGGAGTTCTCACCCCAGTTCTGAGGCCTCTCCAGGCGGCTGATGCAAACGTGACGTCGCTGAAGGGACTTTATAGTGCAACTGTCAGGGAAAATGGGATCGTCAGACTGGGCCCCACAACACCAGGCACGATCTCCCCTGGTGCATGAGGCATAAAATAACATTTCACCTTTGAGAAACACATGATGTTGTTGGTCCAAGACTTCTGAAGTCTTAAACTTTTAGTTACTCTTAGCCCAATTCTGCTCCCTTTTGTACCATTTGACATCCATGTTTTTATGGGAAGTATCTTTCGAGATTTCAAGGTGTATTCTGCCTTTTCCTCCAGCTGTTTTTTAAGAGCCAAGAAAACAAATGAGAGAGCACAACACACCGAGTACTTGCAGTTTTACAGAAGCTTCTACACACACAAAAAAAGCCTCTTATTAAAAAACACCTGTGTTATTGGAAAGCAGATTACACTTCATTTCACCTGATCTCCCAAAGTGCTTCTGGAAACACTAAGGCAAAATGCCAAGCCAGTATATTCCCACTTCTGCCTCAGGCAGACCTCTCTGTTGTAATGGCATTCCCCATTTGCTCCCAGCTGTTGTTTTCTCCCTTCTGGCTCACAAGTGTTAAAGAAACCAGGCTGACCTCCCTGCTCAAGATGCACAGAGACGGGAATAGTGCTTGGAGGGAAATCCTTGGCTGGGATCCAGGGGATGGGATGGATGTTTGACTCCCAGAACCAAGACTAGCATAAAAAGTTGTGTGGAATAAACACAGGGATCATCTCCAGGTCTGTCTCCACCCTGGGATATTTAAAGAGAACTGGGACCTGCTTAGCTGTCACTTTTCCTGCTGGGAAACCTTGGGGACTGGTGCAGGGGCAGCAGTGGGTAATGCCAGCCTGGCATGCAGCTCTCCTGCTCCTTTTAAAGCCACCAACCACTTCCCAACCCTTCTGCAAACCACTGGTGAAAAATGCACACAGAGTTTCCCTACAGACACCTGGAAGTGTTTTCCTACCTCAGAGTGATTTTCCCCTCCTTTTACCTGGTTCAGAGTTATTTCAGTTGCTTGTTCCTTTTTGTTCATCTAACAAGCACCTATCACAGTCCTCCAACAGGAGGATTTATTTCTCTAATTTCTCTTCCACAATCCCTTCTTATTTCTTTCCTTTTAAGATGTGTTCTCACCCCCATGCACCCTGAGAGCTGTTCCATTAACAAGATTTTTTGGCTGGAGATATCCTAGTCGGGACCACGTTGTATTTTCTATCAAGTTCTTCACTATTTGCATTAAAAAAAAAAAAATTAAAATCACGCCATCAAGTATTTTCTTACTGAGTTTGACTTCCTGATCTCAGACTGGAAGCAGCCTGCTTCTATAAATTAATCTCAAAGAGGCACTTGTCTGAGAGCAACTGAACAGCTTAATTAGAACAATACAGGACATGAGAAAGATGACACTCCTTCATTTATTTCTGAAATTCCCATCACCACAGCCTCTTGTTCTTCTTGCACTTGAATCAGCTTTGGAAGAGAGAAAGATCAAGCCAGGTCTTAAGGTGAGGAATAAATATCTTTTGAAGTAATTGAAAATAGAGTGCAAGCTACACTTGTTTTCACAACCCAAGCCAAGTCCCTGGTTGCAATCCAGCTGTGGCTGGCCAGCAGACAAGTCTCCTTGTGTTCCAGCTCAACAAGCCAGAGAGGACATGAACTCTGGGCTTTGGACCAACTGGAGAACCTTCAAGTGGCCCAACACCTTCAGTTCTCTCACCTTCACCCACCTGCTGACCAGCAGTGAATGATTACCGCATTATTAGCATTAATTCTGAGCTCAGCATTTCCATACTTCAGCTGCTGAGCTCATTGATTGATTAATCTGTTTTGAAAAGGAAGGTTTGCTGGGCATTTTGGACATAATTTCTATGCCAAACAGGGTCAGAAACAGGTATCAGCTACCTGTGGCTCACAGAGCTGTACCAACACCTCCCAGAAATCCTCCCTTCCCTACATGTGCACCAGGCAGGATCTGACCGAACAAGAAACCACTGAAGGACAAAGCAATTTGGAAATGCCTGTTGTAAAGAGCAATAATGAAGCAAGCCACATGTTCTGGAGTTTTCTTTCTCCTTGGAGAGACAGGGTTATGTCTCAGCTCCACAAATTGTCTCCAGAGCTGTGTTTTCCAGAGACAGGAGCCCTGCCAGCAGTGCCACAATCCCACTTCAGCTCAAGAGCTTCTTGGGTACGAGGGGAAAAGGGGACTGTAAAAAACTGAGCTTTGCTATTGGGTCTCTCTCACAATACAAGATCATTTTCCTGGCAGCCACCAAAAATTTGTGTTTCTCTTAGCCAGGAGTTCACTGTTTCCTTAAGCTGAGGGACTGGGCAAGAAGAGGATCCCACAGTACTGAAAGATGTCACAGGGAGCACATTTACAAGACACCAAGGAATTCACTGTCATTATCAACCCTTTTTATTTGAAATAGTTTTTTATTATCCAGAGCGCTGGAGTTTGAGGTTTCTCACACTCCTGAGAGTCTCCTCCAGCTCCTCTGTAAAGAACTCTATGGACACTGACACGTGGCCTAAATCCCAATATCACACCAGTAAAATTGAGAATTTCCAACACTTAGGTCAATGTACAAATAATTTAGATCAATAACACCTTTACAAATCAGGCTGGAGTTGATTTAGTGAGGACAAACCTGATTAAAACCAGATTTAAACAGGTGCCACAGAGAAGATGGGATGTACCTGAGCCTGGCTGCATGGAGGGGAGGAACAGTGCAGAATGCAGCCTCACCTGAGTCTGCTCTCCCTCTGTTACATCCATTAATTTGGAGAAAAAATGGTGTTTCAATACTTCCAGTGCAAGGCCAAGTCACTCCTGCCCATGCATCATTCAGCAGCTCAAGCCTTTCTTCAAATTTAAGCCATTATTTAGCTGACTCAAATTCTATTCCCTGGTGTAGCACTTACAGCTCCCACTTTTGTTTTAATTCCAGAATCCAGATACAAATACAATACAAACCAAAACTGCAGTCCCAACTAGACTTGAGAAAATATTTGCAAAGGACACAAAAAATAGTTCCTTGGGTCCCATGGAGAAATCCCAAGTCAAGCAAGACTGCAGGTAAAAGTCAGCACAACTCAGGCCAAGAAGAGTCACTTACAAAATGTAACAACTTTTTTTTTAAGTAGCACTTAAACAAATTCCCACTAAGAGGGAAAAAAAAAAAAAAAAAAAGGCTGGAGGGTAAATAGCCAAAGCCCCAAAAAACTGAGAGCTAGCAAGACGTTTTCAGCTGACTCTAAATCAAGTCTGGTTTGGTCAAAGCCTCCAAGTTCCTTTTTGGTTTGAGTTGAGCTACATTTGATTCTCCCTTGGTTTGGCTAGAAAGCTGAAAAATCTATTTTCACCCAGTATTAGTCACCCCAGGAAATGCTGGACTATGATTTAATGAGATGCCAGGTTGTGTTCTCAGCAGTTTTATCTTGATCCCCCAATAATTGAGCTTGTAAAAAGAGCATTTAAATTACAGCACAAATTCTGCTCCCCTCTGCCTCTGGTGGTGCTGAGAGTGGCACTGGGATGGTGAGAACTGGCAGTGCTCCACCAAAATCCCAGATCCACTGAGTCCCACATGCCCCAGGTCTGCCCCACACCCAAGATGTTATCAGAGTAATAACACATTACTCAACCAAATCATAAAAAGGGTCAAATTATGGAGACCTAAGAGAAACAGAAACCCTCTTTTAAAAGGGCAAGAAAGGAAGTTAATTCAGAAACAAATTATCCCTTGCAGTAAGAAAAAGTGCCCAGCAGAGGTAATCAGCCAGCCAGCCTTTTCCTGTCCCCACACAGAACAACAATGACACTTCTTGTTCTCATCCACTGCCAATAAATCTTCCTTTGCTGAGCAGCTCCAGGCACCAGCTTTGAGAAACCAGGATCTGCAAGTGAGGAAAGAAGCCGTGGCCAGGCCAGGCAGCTCACACACAGCTTGGCACGGGCTGGTCCCAGCTACAACATCCCCAACTCCAGGCTGGAAATCCTTCTGGCCTGGGAAATGCACCTTGCTGGGCTCCAGGAAGACTCATCCTCTCCAAGGGGAAGGATTTCCTCCAAGCCAGTGAATATTGAGAGCTCCTTTCCATCACACAGCACCTGCAGGAGCTCTCCAGCACCACCTGGGATGGCTCAGCACAGGGAGGAGAAGCCTTTAAAAGAAAATTAATTGGTTCTCTGGATTCAAAGAACACTTGCCAGATGTTGGCTGTGGCACATGGGACGTGGTTTAGAGGTGAACACAGTGGTGCTGTGCCAATGGTTGGACTTTTCCAACCTTCAGGATTGTATAAGGAGACATCTCATCCCTGTGCAGACTCTGCAGGAAGCAGAATAAACCATCTTTCTTCTTCTGGGCTCAAATTCCTCATGCAGAATTTAAATCTGAGGTTTTCTTTTCACAAAACAGCACCTGCCAGAGCTTCAGCTCTCCAGCATTATCTGGGAAAACCCCAACAGGGTGGAGAGGCCCTTAAAAAAAAATCATATGATTCTCTGAGCCCAAAGAACACTTGATAAATGATGGTTGTAAATTCTGGAGAAGAGGCTCTTGCTTACAAGGCTCCAAATCTTGTAATCATTCCTCTAAATGAAAATATTTGTTTTAAGCAGTTCAACTGTTTTAATTTCCCATTTTGCCCTTTAAAAGAATAATCTGAGGAAGAGACAGCAACTGAAGCATCACTATTTGAAATCTATTCAACAGCTAAATCAGAGACAATGTGACTTTTCTAGAAACCCACAGACCTCTGGGTCTGGAAAAACCCACAAACACACGATATGGACTTGTATTGCTTCTGTTGAGAGAGACACCAGTCACATCTTTTACTAAGCACTACATTAAATTTCAGCTCTTACTCCTCAGATTTTGATTATCTCAACAGCAGCCTTGCTGGTTATCCAATATCATCTCACAATGCCTATTTTTGAGAGGCTACCTGGGTTTTTCTGAGTTAAACTCCTCCACAGGAGTCACTGCCACGACAGGCTACATCAAAGGCAGAAATTCTATAGCAACACAGAGCATACAGACCATTGAACCACTCTTTGCTTGCAGAGAGCTTTTCCTTCCCTCTGCTCTGCCTGTTAAAACAACTTTAGGGAATCAGTTCAATGCCCAGTCCATGTGCCTCAGTAATCCAGCCTGAAGAAATGGCTCTACAACTACTCCATCCAGACTATGGAGCAGCTGGATTTCATGTTTTTCCAAGGATTCAGCTCTGGAAATCAGCAGCTCTATCAATCTGCTGGCAAGGAGAATACAGCCTGGAAGCTGGGATGCCTGGGGAGTTCCATCAGCTCAGGGACATTTGTTCCATAACCCACCGAGCTGATGTTTCTCCTAGCAGGACATGAGGGAGAAAAATCCACCAGCAGCCAGTTAAGCCATTTGAAAATCATACATCCTTCACTCCAAGAGGAAAAAATTAAAAATCAGGCATTTTCATCTTCATTTGCCAGGCAGTGAAAGAAGGAATGGGGTGTGATAGGACTTGGCTTGAGGTAAAGTCACTTCTTAAAGGATAAGGAGAGGTTTCTTGGTGTTTTTGAGGCACAAAGCTGCAACACCAAAACCAGCAGCTCCCACTGGAGCTTCTTGCTCATTTTTCCCAGTCCAGACATGGAAAACATCCAGTTTACCCCTCTGTGCTGAGACCATGGCAGGTCTGGCTGGTTCAGGGGAAGCTCCAAGCACCCTCCTGGCAGCACCTCTCCCTGTTTCAGTCATTCCATGCTGCAGGTCCTACCAGCAGCTGAGCTTCCCCACCTAAATAACTGAGGAAAACAGTCCAGCAGTCCCCATTCTGGGACAGGACTATCCCTCATCCCAGGCTCTCCAAGGAACAGCCAGCAGCAGCTTCCCAGGGAAGCAGCAGGAGATCTCTGTGCCAGTTTGTGTCTGGAATGGGACGAAAAAAGAGTTGTGTCCATGGTTTCAAATTATGAGATCTTGTCCTGGGCTGATGAAGCTCATCTGTAACTCTCAAGAGTTGCTTTCCACTTAGGAAATGACCATGTACACAGATAGGAATCTTCATTTTTCCAGAGCTGGACCCTGCTGGTCACTGGGGTATGAAAGGCTTTGATACTCTCAGCTCTCATTTTAACAGGCTTAAACCAAGTTTTCCATAAGCTGATGTATCCCGGTATGGCCTCAGCAGGATCAGGTTTTGGTCATTCCTGACAAAACCAGCCCTAAAGCCTGCAGTGAATCAGAATTCAGCTGTTTTCCTGTTCACTGGAACATTGAAACCTTGAGATCTTCATTTTCTCAAGGGTTTGTTCTGCCCTGTGGCTGAAGCCCAGATCCATATGGAACATCTGACCTTGCTGGAGCTTCCCTAGCCCTGAAAACATCAGCAAAGCACCAAATCCAACAGAAGCAGAACAAATATTTCAACCCCAGGTTTTCCCCATTGCTCTTCTCACTGAGGATAAATCATATAAGAAATAAGAGCCTTCTTTCCAGCACAAAGGAGGGGGAAAGACATTTTTGTCTCCATTAGGAATGTTCTTCTGCAGCCAGGCTCTGCACAACTCAGTGAATACCCAATAAATTTCCTTCCTTTCTCACCCCAAACTAATTTCAGCTGTTAATATTTCCCCTCATCATCTATGCAGAAGCAACACCACCAAAACCTTATCTCTGAGCTGTTCTTCCTCATTAATATAATCTTATCATGGTACTCAATTCCATCTCATCCACCAGGAATTGAAAGTTGGTTAAGGTGCACCAACCCAGCAGTGCTAATATAAAATTTAGCAGACTATAGACCAAATGCAAGGATAAAGAGGAGCAGATATCTTAAAGGTTCTTCCCACTCATATGGAAAATTTTTTCATCAACAAATTCCTTTTACTTCAGAGGTTTGGAAGCTGTTTTGCAATCTGACTTCAAGAAAAATGTAAGATCTAAAAATATGGTTCACAATCTGTTGCACAATCGCTCCAGCAAAAATACAGTGCAACAATTAGATAATTATAGTTAATAACTCATCATTGCTTTCCCACCACTTTCTTCTCCCTCTTCAGAGCAACAAAAGGAAGAAACAAGGAAAGTTTTGCACAAGACACCTTCAGGCTGTGAGCTTATTTTTCAAATCATCTCTTGTCATGGAAGCCAGCATTACTCACATGGATGCATTTAAAGCTCTGGCTCACTTTCCTAACAGGCTGAACCCACCCTTTTCAGTCTCATGTATGTAATCACAGCATTTGTATCATGACCTTTAAAATGCTTTGGTGTTGAGGCAACACTCCCCAAAACCCTCCACAGAGCTGTCTCATCCCACAGGAGAAACTTCCATCCTCTGCATCAGAGGATGATGCAGAGGATGAAGCACTCACATCAGAAATGAAGCACCTACACATCCTTACTGTTGTTACCCTTCCCGTGGCACCCAAAGTGGATAAAACTGCCCCAAAGTCCTCCTGATTGACATCATTTTACTTTACAAACTAATTTTCTTCTTCATGGTCCTGCTTTGTATGTGCCAGGTCTAAAAAAGTAGCACACAAAGCAGGAAATATCATCCAGCTCTCTTCTTTCTCAGGACACAGCCCTGATATGCAATCACTTCTTTTTCACATTGAGATCACATCCTTCTCTTTCACAAGAGATTAAAAACAAGAGGGAGATTTTTCCTTGTTTGTTGATGGTGTTGTCTCCTTTTTGATTTTTTTTTCCAAATCCTCTATTTCTCTCCATTTTCCCCAGCCATAAGCAGAGAGGGCAGGAGAAGAAGAGCAAGCAGAAGGAAAACTATTGTGACAGTTGTCCCAGCAAACTGGCTGTGAAGGCTAAAATATGTGCATGCCTTTAGGCACCTATCCCACATATCCCAGCCATTTCTCTGGGAATTAACATATTTCTAGACAACTGGACTTTAGGGCTGCACAGGAATAAAGGCAACAGAGTCAAAAAGGCACTGCTTTGGTTGGCTCAGGGACTCAGGTTCTGGCCTGTCCCCCGTGAAGGGACAGCCTGGCTCACCCCACAGGCCTGACTTGGAGACAATAACTTCAAACCCCAGCCCTGGTCAAGTGCAAGCTGGGGTGAAGCCACCACATCTCATAAATCCCAGGTGACAGAGTTCTTACTGTCTTAAGGGCCTGCTCCTCCAATGTTTAACAGTGTTGACAATTAATCAGCGTCCAAATTAATTGTCAGACAAAGTAATCAGTGTCTAAATAGCGTGGAATGTCTGACTTCAATTTTGAGCTACAAAGTCTGGATGGTTCTATCAAAGGACCTAAGAAATCTTTTGGTCCAGGCTCCCAGACTTTGGCAAGCAAAGCAGTCCATGAACCAGTTTGCTTGTCCCTTTGAGAAGTTTCTTTATTAGCATTTCTCAGCTAATTACTGAGAAATGAGCATTTTCTGGCTTGTTTTTTCAGCATTCTTAGCTTGTTAACAGCAGATTTCTATAACATCCAAGAGCTGAATGCCCTGGAGGGGCTGTGGTCACCTACTGCATGTGTTTGCCAAGAGGAGCAGCCCAGAGAGAGACAGATCCCACAGGGTGGATGGAACAAGCACCACCACCTTAATCCAAAAGGGCAAATTTTGAACCTCTGCTCCTCCCAGCAGCAGGAAAAGGTTTGCATGTCAGTGATTTTGCTCATCCAACCCAGGTACTTACATGATACAGAGCCAGGACTGCTGATACTGCACCCCCGTGACTGTGGCTGTGACCCCTTGAATTGTGTCTGATAAGAGGTGAACTGGGAAGAGAAGAGAGGGAAACGTCACAGGCTGTCCTCGTTTATTCTGCAGCTGTAAATAACATTTCCTTCTAAATGGAAGCTGACTGCTAATCCCAAGCATTCCTATCTGCCCAGTGGACTGATGTAGGGGTGGGGGCTGACAGAGGGAGATGGAAACATTTGTCCTGCTGCTTTTGAACTGCGTCCTTCAACTATTCCCAGCTTAGAAAGGCAGCTGCTTTCTCCTCCCAACATCATCCTACTGCAGTACTGGGTTATTAGATTAGCATTATCCACCACACACACACAGACAGGACTGGGAAGGGTGTCACCTTCCCAATCCCTTGCCCTCTCTCCCCCTCTTCCCAGCTACTGCTCTCACATTATTTTATGGCACTACTTACTTTTTGGTCTTTATTGGCAGAAAGCCTAAATTAAAGGGATTACAAATGCGAAGCTCTAAGACAGGTAGCAAGAAGTAACCAAAGCATGAACATGCTTACTACATGCTCAGGACTTGACATATCTGTTAAACAAATTCACTCAGGCTGTGACAGTTACATTTGAGGTGCGATGGACATGATTGTACATTCATTCCTGTTGACTCTGAACCATCAGGGGTGCCTACAGAGAAACAATGCTCAGTTAAGCTTCTTCACATCTTGGGCTAAAAAACAGTGGTTTTAGGCTACAGTACAACATTTGTTGATAGCTTAAGGTGATGCCAGAGCCAACAAGCTTGGCTAGGGCTGCCCTGGTTGAGCTTCTGGATGAAACTCAAGTGTCTCCCTTCTCCTCCAGTGGGCTGGGAGTGACACAAAGGATCAACCCTCCCCAGTTACTCATCCAAAGCAGGCAAAATCCCCCAGCCTGGGTGAATTCAGGTGGACAATCACAAGGCAAAGGAGCCACTGCTGACGAGACACCAACAAGAGCGTCTTGGCTGAACAGCGTTGTCTGAGGACAAGCAAACCAAAAGGGTCCACGCAGACAAGACACCACAGTGCTGCTGACTCCTCACCCCAGAGAGCACCACAATGGGTGATTTTAATGAAACAGGGGTAAGACTCCACCAAAACACAAAAACCCCAGAGAAATGAGGCCCTTCAGTCCGAGTGACACAGAAAAAAAAATCAACCCACGGTCTCACATGCAACATGCAAGCCTGGGGACCACACGGTGAGTGTCCAGCACCCCACCATGGCAAGGATGGCAAATGAACAGCAGCCCACCAAACCAAGAGCCAAAGCAAACCAAGAGCTGATTACCGTTCCCTTCCCGTGGGGTCCCTGAATCTGTGAATAAAGTGTTCATGATTTTTTCGAAGTTGCAGCTCGGCTCCATGTTCTCGGGATCCTCGGCAAAGTGCTTCAGCATCTCCCGGAGAACATCGTCCAAGGACGTGGCTGTTTCATCCAGGATGATGCTGGCTCTGGCCAAGAAGCCATCCAGGTCTCGCTGGGCTCTGACCTCCTCCTCAAAATTCTTTAATTTCAGGTACTGTATTGAGAAAGGTTAGAGCATGAGACAGCTGAACACAATAGCAGCAAAGTAGAATCTGGGTCCTTCACAAGGAGTTTTGCTGAGGTTACCACCCAACCAGAGATTCTACTGGCCATTCAGATCACAGGAGAAAAGGCATTTTATGCATTAAGGCATTGAAGGTTTGCATTTTCAAGGCTTATCTTAGCAGTGTGCCCACAGGTGAATGCCCAGGTACCATTTATACCCTGACTTAGAAAGAAGAATTTAAAAAAAAAAGGTTTTTTTCATGGCTGTGTTTTGTTTTTGGGGGTTTTTTAGCCTAGAATAAAGTAGGATAAGTTGGTCTAAAAGCAAAAATACTTCAGGTAGCATTAAAAATCTTCTTTAGGTTCAAGTAATTCAGGAATTTTGAAAATACGCGGAAAGTCATTTGGGAGAAACGGACACTGAGCTCAGTAGCATGAAAAATTATCAGTACGACTCTCAGTGCCAAGTGAACCCAGTTGTCCTCAAACTGGGAACCATCTGTCCCCAGTGCTCCCAGTTAGGGAGCCTGAAGTGGGAGGTGAGAAATGCCATCCAGCCCATCACCTTTTCTGACATTTGCTAAATTTCTGTTCTTTCCACTTCCATGGAAATTTTCTTCTTCCATAGATTTAGCTTTAAAGCAATAATGAAAAGAAGACAGCAGAGGTTGAAACTATCCCAGCTCTCTGCTGGTTCCTTCTGCTGTCCCAGACTTACTGGACTTGAGATGGAAGAGATAGCCCCAGTGTGCTCCAGAACCTCAACTCCTTTCTGTACCTGTCAGCTGTGAAAGTGATTAACTGAGTGATCAAACTACAAATGCAGAGTCCTTGGAAATCCACACACAGAGCATTGGACAAGGAGGGCTGGCAGTCCTGGCCCTCTCCTTCAACAGCCCAAGCCTGAGTGAGGAAACGGGAACTGCACTCTTCTACGGGTGTTCCTTCCGATGGGAAAGCTGCCAGGTTGAATTTGTGATGCTGAGAACCAAAGTGTCAGGAGACAGTGAAACCCTCAGTTCCCCTCAAGCTCAGGAAGAACCAAACTCTGAATTGCTTTTACAAATCTGACCCCCAGCAGCCTCCACAGCCAGAACCATGCCATGCTCCCCACAAGGTACAGGGCCATCCCAAAACTCAATTCATGGCTCCCCTCCTTCCATGCACTCTCTCTTACCTTTTCCATTTATAGACACAGGCAAAAAAATGCCAACATCTCCCTAATTACTGTAATTATCACAGCAACTATCAAGTTGTCAGTACACATCCATTGCAATTAGCACTGTTTTACTTTGCATCAATCACTCTTTCCACAGCATCCTTGAGAGGGAGGATTCTCTGAAGCGTTTCAGCTCCCACCCCCAAGGCTTTGGAACCATCTGCTCGTAGGAGAGGAGACGGTGACACAGCTCCAGCTCCACCTCAGAAGTGCAAGCAGTGAGTCTGTCTCAAATTGAGAGCAGATTAACACACACCTGTAACAAGTCTTCAAAACAGCAAAGGTGGCTTTGTGTCACCAACTTCTGCACGAGAGAAGCAACCAAAAGCAGAACAACAGAAGGAGAAAGTTGAGGGACAGCAAAAATTTAATCAAAGGCATTCATGTGGGTTATCTGCTCAGATCACAAAATCACAGAATGGTTTGGGTTTAAGGGATCTTTAAGATTATCCAGTTCCAACCCCCTGCATGGGCAAGGACACCTTCCACCAGCCCAGATTGCTCAGAGCATCATCCAACCTGGCCTTGGACACTTCCAGGGTGGGGCAGACACAGCTTCTCTGGGCAAGCTGTGCCAGGGCCTCACCACCCTCATGATAAAGAATTTTTTCCTCATATCCAGTCTAAACCTACTCTCTTTTCAGTCTGAAGCCATTTCCCCTTGTCCTGTCACCCCAGGCTATTGTGAATAATCTCTCCCCATCTTTCTTGTAGCTCCCTTCAGGTTGGTTGAAGGCCCCAGTTCATCTCAATCAACACTGATCCTGCAGTGAGCTGTGCTTGACAGCAGCAGCAGCAGCTCATTGCAAGGCAGGAGAATTCAGCTCCAGCTGAGCCACAGGCTTCAAGCAATGCCTCAGGAAAATAACTTTCCATGCCTCACTGCTGTTTCATTTCCCTGCTGTTGGTCCTTTATAGGAAATAGGGGGAAGACTCATATTTATCACCCATTTATCATTATTATCACTCCCTTGGATTAGGGAAGGCATTATAGAGTCATGGAATGGTTTGGGCTGGAAGGGAACTCAAAGCTCATCCCATTCCAACCCCCGCCATGGGCAGGGACACCTTCCACTAGCCCAGGGTGCTCCAAGCCCTGTCCAACCTGGCCTTGGACACTTCCAGGGATCCAGGGGCAGCCACAGCTGCTCTGGGCACCCTGTGCCAGGGCCTGACCACTGTCACAAGGGAACATCTCTAACACCCAATCTAAATCTACTCTCTGAGCTTAAAGAGGTTTTATGCACATTAAACATCACAAGGCAAGCAGCCACCATGAAAGGAGAGAAATCCATCACTCCCTGAGACACACCAAAATCAAATTACTGGAAGCACTGGCACAGCAAAGCCTCAGCGACAGCTCAGGCACAACTGTTCCAGCCAGGACCCCCGCTGGGTTCAGGGGAGATTAATGAATGCTCCCTCACTAATATTTTTAGCTGGATAGTCAAGTCACACCAGGAAACTTGATGCTGGAAACTCGATGCTGGAAACTGCTTAGGAAGAAACTCGAGCCAGCTACCCAAGAGCCATTTGAACAGCTCTGGGCATCCTTGATTGTAAAGCTCCATGTTGCACTGTGACAGGAACAGAGGCTGTTGTGCCAAAAAAGGGGGGAAACACTGAAACAGCATCCCCTGACTTCAGGCAGGCCAAAATCACACATTCTACCTCATCAACAAGGCTCAAAATGCAAGCTCTCTCCTGGCTGGCTGCTCAGGAGACACCTCCACTTAGAGCCACTGGTAAATTTTTTGTGGCGTCCAAAAAATCCCGTTCTCCTGAGCAGAGCCCTGCCTGGGCTGCTGCCATGGTCCTTTGGGCCAACTGTCTCAGAACCACTCTGTGATGGTGATTAAACTGCTCAACCTGTGTGAAGAAGCTTTTATTCCTGCCCACTAAGTGCTCTGCTAGATAGCAACTTTCCTGAGACACAGACTGCCCTTCCACAACCACAGGCTACCACCAGAGACAGGGACAACCTACAGGGAAACCTCTCCAGACAAAGCTTCTCACTTCTCTGCTGGTGATTCCTCCTGCCTAGACACTTGGAGCCATCTCCTCCATGAGTCAGGTCCCAATTTCCTTTGCATTTGAAGCACAAAATTTCCACTCATCCTCCCCGGAGGGAAAAACTGGCAAAAGTATCTTTTTCTCAAGCCCTGCTAAAGCTCTCTGGTATTTGTGGCTCCACAGCACACTAAAATGCTCAAGCATGAACTGTAGGCCAGAAAAAGCAAGAATCCTACAGCTCTGAAAAGGAAAAACAAAATAGAAGAGACACTTATGAGTTAGCAGTTTCCAACTATTTCTTATCAGGAGGCAGATCCTGCATTTGGGCTTAGAATTTGCACTTTTAAGTGATTAAGTTCTCAGGTTACTTTCAGTCAAGTGTGTATGACTGAGAACCTTGGCACTGGGATTAGACAAGACAAATTAGGGATAAAGACATTTTCATTCCTGAGCATGGAATTGCTTATTTTAACTTTCCATGATTCTATACCAAACAATGTTTAAATTTTTTTTGGTGGTGGTGGCTTTGTTTGGGGTAGTGTTTTCTTTGGTATTTATTTGCTTTGGGGTTTTTTATTAACTTGGGGAAAAGGTTTCTAAAGCTATCACACATTTTCCTCCCATTACTAATTCAGCCTTCTGAAATATCTTTTCAGGATTTGAGCTATCATAGAGGCCTGAAGCAAAGCAGAATTAAAGAGCTCTCTGGGATTCCCTAAAACGCCCACAAAGCTTACAACGCTACACAAACTCAAACTTCAAGTTACAAACTGCAACAAAGACTGAAATCCAAGATCTCAGGCACTGGCACAGCTGCCCAGGGCAGCACTGGAGTCCCCATCCCTGGAGGGATTTAAAAGCTGTGTGGATGTGGCACTTGGGGACATGTCAGTGGTGGCCTTGGCAGTGCTGGGGGAATGGTTGGATTTGGTGACCTTAGAGGGTTTTCCCAACCTAAATGATTCTGTGATTTACCAGGATCAGTGATGGTACAAGTTTCCAGGACAACAACCACTCCTTCCAGCCCTCAGGCAAGAAGTCAAGACAACTTAATGCACCACGAGCCTCACAACCCTAAAGGCAAAACTTCACATAGTACTAAATACAGATTCAGAGAAATAAGGAATGAGTTGGGCTGGAAGGGACCTCAAAGATCACCCAGTGCCACCCCTGCCACAGACAGGGACACCTTCACTATCCCAGGGTGCTCCAAGCCCCATCCAGCCTGACCTTGGATACTTCCAGGGATCCAGGGGCAGCCACAGCTTCTCTGGGCACCCTGTGCCAGGTCCTACCACCCTCACATGGAAGTTATTAAAATACCAACCCAGTTCCTCCCTGAGTACTTTCTGTGCCCTTCCATAGCTGAAGATTTGAAATAACAAAGCCCATACAAGTTTTTTTTTGCACTTGTTTTTTTTTTTACATTCATCTTATCATTAGTGAGTTATAGTCTCAGGAGCAGGTGTAAACTAAATGTGGGCTCCTAATCCTTCTCCTAGAGTGCTTGTTTCCAGGGATTTCACTCCTGCTGAACCTCGAGAAGGACAACTGATTAGCTGGAATAAAGAGGGAACCAAATCCCAGCCATGTCTGCTGGGTGTCTCTGCTCCCAGCTCCAGAGGAGCTCAGCAGCCCAGATCTCTACAGCACACACTTGGATCCCTGTAGAGGCAGCTGCAGAAGAGAAAGTGATGAATTAACATGTCAAGGAAATGTCTGGGACAAAAAGCAGTGGAACAATAAGAAGTACAGAGAAATTGTTTGAAGAATGAGCAGCACGTGGCTTTTTAGGTTTAAAGAAAGGGAAAGGAATTCAAGAGAAGAATCATTTAGATGCCTTTTGTTTAGGCCAGTGACAAGCAGCCCCTCAGTGTGTTTCATGATCCTTTTCTGTACTTCTGGATGATGAAAAAACCAAATTGGTCACACAGCATCTCTACTTACCTTCCTTGATGTGTGCAGTAACACGCAGCCAGCACCTTCACTTTCAGCTGGAAAGAGGGGAAAAAAAAAACCACATCAGAAGAGTGCTACTATCAGAGGTACCTGACAGGCAGCAGGAGCCAAGCAGGAGGCTCAGGAGGAGGTGAAGCATCACTCTCTTGGCAGGGGATGATCTCTAGAGAAAAGCAGAGATTCAGTTTTTACAACATCTCCCATTTTGGAAGCGTGGACCAAGCGCAGGATTGGCATTATCTGATCACTAGGGGATTGTGTCTTGCAGCTTTTTTTGGCCGGGTTTTTGTAACTCTGATGTATTTTTACTCTTCCCTTCTCTCCCTCCCTCTCCACCTCCCCAAAAATCTAACTCCTAATCCTTGAAGTAATCATTTAATCCAATGCATCGTTGTTTGATAGATTGAGGCTACGATTTCATGAGTCACCCTCGTTTGGAAACCCTCCTCGTCCTCGTTAAGGAGTCAACAATAACAACCAGGCAGTTCCAAGGGATTGCAGGCAGTGCCTCCAAGATGAGCACATTAATGTCCTGTCAACTCACCACGCTGCCTCCATAAATCTGAGGAGAAAGCAACACAGCTCTTGGGAAAGAAAACTGCTGTTTAGGGACTAGTAAATGTCATTGAATACACAGGATGGGGGAACCCGGGAAATTCCCGCTTCAAACTTCCAAGCGCCAACAATAACATTCTCTTAGAGTATCTACAAAGCATTTTTTGGGTATCAGCTACAAAACAAAACAAAACAAAACCAAGCAGTATTTGCCAAAAGTCCACTCCTTGCTGTTGAGGCCACCTCTCTGTGGCATGATCTGTCCCACAGGTACTTTTTGTGCAGAGAATCACTGGTTCGGGTGGGAAGGGACCTTAGAGGTCACCTTCCACTTGACCAGGTTGCTCCAAGCCCCATCCAACCTGGCCTTGAACACTTCCAGCCTGGCATCCTTTTCCTTAAGTTCTCCAAAAAACCCCCACGAGCCTGAGCTGCTACCAAAACAAAATACGTGAACAGCTTTAATTCAAACGAGTGCAGCAGCAGAATGGAAAAAACCCACTGAAGACCAAAACTTTTCCAGAGGCCAAGCTGTGGAAAACTACAGAGATGTAACAAGGAGTTACAGTTATTCGGATGAGAGTTTTGTTTCCTTTCCAGATCTCTGCTTTCAAATCCTAACCTATAAGAGCTGCTGCAATCCCATGACTTGGCCACGCACCTTCAAGCCAAGCCCTGCTACCCTTCAAAAAATAAACTGAGGGTGCAACTCACGTTAAAACTCCAGAAGTCCAGAAAAAAAAAGCAATTATCTTTTGCATGCAGAAAGCTGCTTTAAACAAAATCATCGCTGATCAAACAGAAATTTGAGTCTTGCCCTCGATGGGGTTCAAAGGCTCCAACTCAAAGTGGAAGCAGAGCTGCAGAAAACAGGGAAAGGATTGACTTCATCTCCCCCTAAAAAAAATGAGGTGGCTCAGAGGCTTTGGTTACATCACCCAAGTTCTCCCAAATTTCACTTGGATGCTGCACATGTGATTAAAAGCGTCACTTAACCAGACAAGTCTGCTGCTGCAACAGCCCCAATTATTCCTGCTTTTGACACGCCTTTTGGAAAACACAAGCTGTTTCATCTAAAAAGTGCAATTTATTATTAAAAAGCAAGCACCCAAATAAACCAGAAACATCAAGCATTTTCCCCAGGCTCTCACATTTGTAGTTCTCCAATGCTCACTTACCCAATCCAGCCTAATTACACATGCAAAAGTATGAGGGGAGATTTGGAAGCCCATAAATATTCATTGAGGAGAAAATGTTTTGGTTTATCTGCTTTTGCAAGAAATAGTTTGGAAGAGACAAAAAACACCCACAATCCTGAACAATAGCAGGCACATGCTGAAGACAGAGCTGCAGCCTGTCCTCATGGATACATGGAAATGGAACAGAAACTCTCATTGTGCTTTTAGCAGGCAGCAACTCTTGGTTCCTCTTATCATTTTCAAGGCGTATCAATCTTTGCTGACAGCTCTCTCACGTACCCAGCTGGAGGAGCACCAGCTGCTGCTTTATCAACACAAGCAAAAACATCTCATTACATCTGTTGGAGCAGGATCTTTCAAACTTCTCAAAAAAGCTGCTCTGGGTATCGAGGTGGCACTTTGGAAAGCCCAGAGCCTCATTCATCATTCATCCCAACACACGGCTCGGATTTAATCCAGGCAGGGAGATGGATGGATACGGCCATCGCAGTTCTGGGCTGGTATCTTAAATGCTCACTGGAGTGCTACAACATCGCTCAGGGACAGCAGCAAATCCACTGGAACATGACAAAGGGAAGGGGAAAATACACAGAGATGTCTCAAGTGCTCTTCTGCCTTGGTCACATTAAATATCCTTTTATTTCCTGCCAGGCAATGTGGGATCAAACCCTGCAGGAGGTGGCCTGTGACACATCCAAAGCTCCAGTCCAACCACCACCAGACTGCCACTCATTTTCTCCTCCTCCACAGCACCATCCCTGCCTCCCTCCAGCCAAGGAGGGGGTAAAAATTCAACACCCTTGGCCCTTGCACCTCTACAGAGGAGCCCTTCATGGGGGCTGACATGGATGACACGGATACAGACAACACGGATTCACCCTACAAGAAACTCCCCATCCATCTCCTCAGCCAAGTCTTACTACAAAGAGCAGCAACTTGAAAACCTCTGTAATCTGAGATTTCACACCTGAACATCACAATTAAGCACAATAAAACCCCACAAGGAGGTCGGGACCACGTGGAATTTTCCTGTCTATTTTTGTGGCCCTCCTTGCCGGACAGAGCAGGCAGCAGAAGCCTATTTTAGGCAAGCGAGCGAGCGAGGGGCGTTATTGTGTGTCCTCACACACAGCTGAGGGAGAGCTGCCAGGGGTGGCCGAGCTTATCTGTTGGGCTCTGCTCCAGGTCCTGCCCAGGGGAAAAGCCAAAAAGTCAGCAACGCATCCCCGACATCCCCTGGCAGGCACATCAAGGCGCCACGCGCATCCCGAATTTCTGGGATGCGTGCACGCAGGCACGGAGCGTTACTGGGAATGCCACAAGCGACTCCCAGGGAGTTCAGTTCTGACAACGCCGAGGAATTGTCAGCATCAGAGCTCGTGGCACACTCAGGGCCCTGCCTCTCCTTTTTATTTCCAAACAGGCGCCATCCAACTTCGACACAAACGAGGAGATTTAATGCTTGAAGTTTATCTGCTCAGTTTCATCCCAGCTGCCCCAAGAGCAACCCAGAGAAACAAAATCCCCTCCTTGCTTCCCCTCCACTCCCTGCTTAGGTAACAATATCTGCCATGCAAGCCTGAAAACAAACCCCTGAAAGTCAAATACCAAAGTTTAAGGCTTTTCACCTTTTGCCTCAAGAGATCTCCTTTCACCCAGGATCCCTTTCCATCCTTTTCCTCATCCAGGTCCCCAGTGCTGCCCTTAACACCTGAGAAGATCCAAAAGCTTTTGGAGCATAGCCACCACTGGATGCCTGCAGCATCTTAAGACAGTATTTTATTTTGGGATAAAAGGATTGGAAATTAGAGAAAAAGAGCTTTTTTGGCTGTGCACATTTCTTTAGATCTACACACACTCCCTGGTGCATCTTCATGGTAAATATATAAGCACAGTAAAATAAATCAGAGCAGAATACTGTATGAGGACTTCTGTGATTTTCCCTCAAAAATACCAAGGATCTGGTGTGAGTGGAAGCATTTAAGGTCTGGAGGGCTTACTACTAAAACAAAAAATCTATTTTATCTTTGGTTTTTAGCAGAGGTCTGCCCAAATCTAAGACTCAGCCACTTGTGTCGAACCACACTGTGAGCAAAAAAACCCCAGTTCTGCTTTTCAAATCTGCCTTGAAAATATTTAAATAAAATCCCATCACCACATGGCATGACAGGAATTTGTCAGGAGCAGTGGTGACACCTCTAACACACCACTGGCAGTGAGGGATTGCACAAACAGGATCTCAGAGGGATTCTTCGCTTTGCTGTCCTGAGCCTGGACTAATTACTGTCAGATTTGAGTAATTTTGGTTAAATATTGTTAGATAAATAACTGTGCCTTCATTATCCCACATTCCCACAACAGGTGATGGGCTGAGCCGAGGCAAAAGAGCTGAGGCAAAAGTCAGCTGGGTTCATCCCACAAATCCCCAGGTCAAAGGTAGGTGGGAATAAGGATTCTGGAGCAGCAAAAACATCAGGGCAGCTGAAGAACCATCTCTCACACTCCTGGGTGTGGAACTGGGAAGAGAGGGGACAGCACAGAGCATGACCAGAGAAAAGGTGTCACTTGTCGCACCCATGAGCTACAAAAGCCAAATATTTCATGAAAAAAACCCACCTGTGGTGGGTTCTGTCAATCAGTTTGGGGCAGGGGGAAAATGTGCATTTTTTCCATGCACTCTAAACCCCACGGGAAGCCGCTCCAAAGGACCAAGGTGAAGCAGGGAGAAGGGAGGCCGCTGCCTCCGTGCAGAACCACCCGTGCTCCCCCCACACCTCCCTCGGCTTCCGAAGCAGCGCTTTGAAAACACCCTCGTCAGGAAATTCGGAGGGAGGCCGTCCCCTCCCCGCCACACAATCGGTATATCCACTTTCCATTAGAGGGTAGGAAGCCTCGGGAGCCCAACATCCCACTCTGACATCAAACTGCTAAAACAGGAGTTATCAGATGGAACGCGTGGGTCAGCATTGTGCCTCGAGACATAAAAAGGACCTTGGTATTAATGTGAGGAAATGTGACTATTGTGTGCAGAGTGATACCCATTCAAGCCCAGACCACTTGTCTCTGGACGCTACTCTCCCTGGAATATCCTTGGCGCCAGCATCCAGCTTTTCTCCTCGTCCCCTTGAAGCAAAAAGTCATCTGGGCAGCGCCTGGGCCAGGACTTGGAGGCCGTGTTTTGCCGGGAGCAGCGGCGGCGGGCGTGCACGTGTGTGCCTCTGGAGCGGGATACAGGAAACTGTTGATTCTCTGTATCTAGGAATGATCAATTGTCCGCAGGGTGGAACAGCCTTTAATTTCTCCTGAAGCATAATTCGTGTTCCGCTGCTTCCCCCCCGCCACACACACACACACCCCAGCAGAGCCACATCCTGCTTTCCAATTGGCTTCTCGCTGCTGTCAGGAGTTTGCCTTGTTCTCCCCAAAACCTCTTGGAGACACCTCCAAAATCTCCAGTCTGAGCATCAGCTGCAAGCAAGAAAAGTTAGGCAGCTACTGCTCCACAAATCCTCAGTAAATTGTGCCTAAATTTCAGAAAATACTGTGCAAACCCCTCTTGCAATGTGGGGAGTAAGGAGAAGGAGAATTGCTGCAGACCAAAACATCCAAAGAACTGTTTTAAAACAAGAACTACAAGAACAAGACCCAAATGATTGGTTTAAAACCTAAAACTGAAAAACTGATGAAAATATGTGCCTGGCTGATTTAAGGGAGCTGCCAATGCTGTGACTGACGGCAAGGATGTGTCCCCACATATTTCAAAGACTCACTTGCATCACCTGTCCATTAAATTTAAGGCACAGCCTAAACCAAAATTGCTGTATTTATCTGCAGGGATTTAATTCCAGGTGTGCTGCAGATAAAGCTTTCCTGGACAAAAGCCTGGAGTGCCAGGACAAGGGGGAATGGCTTCCCACTGACAGAGAGGACATCTAGACTAGACCCAAAAAGTAAATTGTTTTACAATGAGGGAGGTGAAGCCCAGGCTGCCCAGAGAAGCTGTGGCTGCCCCTGGATCCCTGGAAGTGTTCAAGGCCAGGTTGGATAGGGCTTGGAGCAAACGGGTGTAGTGGAAAACATTCCTGCTTACTGCAGGGGGGTTGGACTAGATGACCTTTAAAGGTCACTTCCCACCCAAACAATTCTGTGATTTTACTTGCAAACATTTATTGTGACTTCAGAAAAAGCCTCAGCCCAAAAACCACGCTGATCTTCCCCCAAAAATGCAGATCCCAGGTCCAAAAGCCTCCAGCTTCAGATCAACACCCACCTTCCTGTTACAGCTACGAACATTTGCTGAAAACAAATATCACCAACAAAATCTAAGTTACAAGGATGAAAAGCAGAAGAGAATTTAAAAAAAAACCCCTTTCATCAGTTAACGCAAGGAAGCACTGAAACACCCAGGAGAAATGACCCAAATGTCACTACTGAGCAGCATTTTGGTGCTCAGACATCTGCACTGCTTTGGGCTCAGTATTCCCTGCAAAGGCAGCCAGTATTAATTAAAAATAAGACAGGCCATACCTTAAACCCCAGATTTCTTCAAGCCATCCTGTTTTACACACACCTGTACACAAAGCCCAATATTTTATGTCAATGGTCAATTGTTGGAGTTTTATGGGTCATGCTGTGTTTTGTCTGCTCAAAGCTTAATGCCACACAGTGATCTTTTTAAAACAGAATTAGAGCGGAGAGCATCCAATTATGCTCATGGAGAGCTGCACACACATCACACAGAGAGGAACAGCTCAACAGGGTGATGAAGAGTTGTCACTGCATCTGTAATTCCACCTTCACTGCCTGCCAGCACCTGCAGCCCAGGGTTCTAACTCATCCCCTCCCCAAATGGGAATTTTGGATCTTTTAGCCCTATATTAAGGTGGGCAACAACCTCACAGCAGCTGACCCAAAAAAATCTCCAGCAGGAGAGAATTTGGGCACTACATTCAGCCAAGAGAGCACATTTTGACTCAAACATTTCACCCAGCTTGGAGAACACAGGAAAATAAGATGAGGATGCAAAGATTCCATTCCCATGCTTGGTTTTCCTCTGTGTTTTCAGAGCAGCAGAGGACTGTGTAGGATCTTGGTGCACCAGCTCCCCAGGGGTAGAAAATAAGGTGTTTGGGGCCTCTGGCATCACCTGGAGAAACCCTGCTTTTATTTCTCCCTCCTTTTTCCAGCTTGTCTCGCTCTGGACAATCCATGCAAAGGTTCAGCTCCAGCTCTGTCCCAGGAAATCAAAGCCTGAATATAAAAACAAACCTCTCAAAGCTTCCAAAGAGCAGCAGCGATGCAAGGGAATTCCTGAACAGGGAACAATTCACTCCCAGACACACCTTGGCTCTGGCATAACTAAACCTCAGTTTGGAAACTGGGTATTTTTTTCAGAAGTTCGGGGTATTTTTTCTTGGAAGAGTTTAAGGGGTTCATCTCAGCCACTCCAAAAGTCACCCCTCAGGAGGATCAGACTATAGAATCCAGCCTGGAAGAAGAATCCTCCAGTAAAACCATCTCTGTAAAGGAACTGATGGTCCAGATGACTCCAAAACCTGGACTCTGATGAATTCTTTGCCTAACAGTGAAAAAGTTGGATTTTGGCTACCTGGATCCCTTTGATGTTATAATGGGGGAAAAAACTAATCTCTTTTTTCACATATGCAAAGCTTGGGCATTTGCTCTGCCTGAAGCTCCTTTTAAAAATCTCCAGCCTTCCATCTGAAGCAGGACCCCAGCACACCAGAAATCCATTTTTCCTTAAAAATCCTAAACATCTCAGCTGAAAAATAAAAGGATACAACTAATAGCAGCACCAGCACAAACAGCAGTGCTCCAGGGAAATAAGGAAGCCTTTTTTGTCCTGTTTTGAATGGAAGGGAAAACAAAAAAGGCCAGGAGGACACACAAGGAAAGTGAACTTCTTCAGATGCAGAAGAATCCACAGCACTTGCATTCCTCATCCCCAAACAATGCACCCCACGGCATTAAGTCCAGACTTGTCATAGCAGAGCACAGCTCCCTTAAATCTTTCAATTAAGATGGCATTTGTAAAATTATGGGCTTGGAAATTGCTGGATATTATTCCTAAGTTCAAGCCATCACTTAAGAGTCAAAAAGCAGACTCCAAGATAGTCAAACAGGGGTCCAGGCCGTGCCTAATCTGCATCACCATTCCCAGTAACTGCTCGCTGCAGATCAATTGGGATTTGCATGTAACCTAAAAATAACTTTTAACAAACTTAAAGGACTCTCTGACACTGTGACACCAAGAATAATCCAGGGCCTGCATTTAACCTCTAAAATAGCCAGTGCCCACACAGGCAGGCTCCAGCTGCTGGGACAAATCCTGTAGTGTCCAAGAGCTGCATTTTGCCACAAAATCCAGCTTTAACAAAATGGGTGGGAAATGACCTTAAAGATCATCCAGTTCCACCCCCTTCCCATGGGCAGGAACACCTTCTACCAGACCAGGTTGCTCCAAGCCCTGTCCAACCCGGCCTTGAACACTTCCAGGGAATAAAGAAGGTTAAGTTTTGTCTAACTTCAGAACTACTTATCTTACTAGAATTGAAAACATTTTCTAGAAAAATAAAATGGTTCCTACAGCTAAGCAAGATTGGCACAGCCACCAGACACCAAAAAAACCCCTCTTTAGTTGTATGAGTTGATTTGTGTCCTCTTCTAAAACTTCTGTTTCTCAGACCTGGCTTGGCACTATGTGGGATCTGTGTTCCCCACCTCTTCCAGCTTTACTTTTCAAAGGACTCACTGAACATCAGCACTGCTTTTCACGGGAAATTAAGTGAACAGGATTTTGTTTGATTTTGTGTAGAAGAAAAAAACTTCAAAATCGTGTACACAATGAAACAGAAAACAACAGAAGTTTTTGGTGAAGGGCTTGGCTATCTCCCTCCCTCCTCATTTATCACAGGATGTAAAAACACTGTGTGAGAAGGAAAAGTTCAAGGATGGGCTGGACGGGGCCAGGAGCAACCTGGCCTAGTGAAAGGTGTCCCTACCTTTGAAGAAATGACATTTAAGGTCCCTTCCAACCCAACCCATGAAATTCCACCACCAGGAGCAACTCCCCGTTCCCACCCCAGTTTCTGGGGGTCACTCACCGGTGGCGCTGGGAGCGCCCTCGAGGTTGACGTTGACGAAGAAGCGGATGCTGTCCCCGGACACGATGGTGGAGTTGACGCCGTCGAAGAGCTCCTCGCTCGCCGCCTCCTCCTTCGCATCGTCCGTGTCGCACTTGAGGTACCCTGACAACGAGATGGGGGTGCCGTGAGAGGGCCGCAGGGTCTCAGTGGACGCCGCGGGGTTGGAGGAAGAGCTCAACTCCAACTCCGACTCCACCTCCGAGTCCGAGTCCATGGCTGGCGAGGCCTCTGCCGCCGCCAGGGCCTTGGGAGGGGCCGATCTGAGGCCCTGCGAGGCCCAGGGCGGCCCCCAACGTGTTTTGGGGTGGCTTCAGGGGTTCTTCCCTCTGGGCCAGCCCCAACACCTTGCTCCTCTCAGGTAAAAACCACCGCAGGATGAAAATGTTGCCTAAAAAACAGCGCCAAAAGCAAGAGTCGCGCCCCGGCCCGCCCCCAACCCAACACCTCCAGCAGCCCAAGGCCGCGCCGCTGTTCTGGGATGCAGCAATTTGAAACTACAGGCGGAAAAATGTAAAGAAAAAAAATAAAAAACCAAAAGAAGTTTCCAAGGAGACACCTGATATGGATAGAGGGACACACAGGTCCCCACGGGGCAGAGGAGCAGGTCACTGGGGGTGGCAGCACTGAGAATGCAAGACAAGTTTCTTAATTACACCAGACAACTCCTTAGCCTTTTGCAAGGCTTTAATTAGAGTTTAACCCAGCCTCATCCAACAGCAAAGTGGTCCCTGCAACATCTCATTACGAAGCAGCTGGAGGACTCTTGTAGCACACTCATGTATCATGTTTAATTAGGAGAATTAGGGACATTATAGAATGTCGATTTTTACATTACCAGGATTATTCAGCAGCTTCTCCTCATCTTCTGACAAGTCTTTTATGCCTAATTTGAAGCAGGAGGGAGATATTTTATTAGCTGGCTCTAGGCACTACAGTGAAATGAAAAGGGGGAGTTTCAAGGCAGAGACTTGAATGGAAACTGAAATATTGATTGCTTTTTTTAAAGCCTCATATAAGCAAATGTGGAGGCAGCAGCTGAAAGCAGCACACGCTGCCTCTGAGCGATCGAGCCGACAGTTCTCCACCACAAAACACAAACCCAGAGGAGCGAGGCCACAAACAGGAACTCGGTGACACAGGACAGGGGCTGCAGCATTTCCTGCCACGAGCTGATGGAGCTCAGCATCCCTCCAGAGGGTTCAGAGGGTGCAAAGGAGCTGCAGGAGCTTCAAGCCTCCAGACAACCCCTAAACTGCTTATCAAAGGTGTGGGAAACTAGATAAAGCCCCTCAGATTAAACCCCCTCCTGATCTCTGCCTCCTTCACCTTACAGCTTGACAGGAATAAATGTGAATAAGCCCTGTCTGAAGTGTTCTGAAGGCTTCAAAAAGCATCCAGGGTGCTGCTGTCCCCATCCAGCAAAGCACACTGAGGATATCACGCTCTGCTGCTGGCAGAGCTCAGGGTGTTTGCATCTCTCCATGATGGAAACTTGTCCAGACAGAAAAAAAGGTGAGGTAAGTACAGGAAACATCTGAACACTGTGGGCATCTCCAGATATGAAATCTCTGCTGGAAGATGTGGCAGAGATGTCCTGGAGGGACAGACAACAGCCAGACAAGGTGTCTGCTGCCATCAGAAGTACTACAAAGCCCCACACAAGCATCTCAATCCCAAACTAAGTCCCAAAGTTGGGGTTTGGTTCCTCCAAAATGCATGATGGACACCATAATCTCTCTTCAAAGCTGAGCACCCACTGTACTGACACTCCCCTCAGTGCCAGGACAGTTTGGGCAGCCCTGCAAAGGAAGAAAAATCACCCTGGGGAAGACTTTTTCCACCTCAACCACATCCAGAACTGCAGCCTCAGGGAAGTTTTGAGCTTCATCTCCAACTTTCCCACTCACTGGGTCAGATGGGAGACACATAAGGATGGTTTGAGCACCCAGCTCTGAGAACATGGCTGAGCTTTTCCTCCCTGTCCTAATGGAATTAAGATGGGTAAATAGGGAAAAGTCAAGCAGGAAAAATTATTTATTCCCCTCCCCAGCCACTGAAACTGGTTTGATGAGAGAGTGGCAGTGGTGGCCTCTGAAAACAGAGAGGGCTGGAGACAGGAGAGAGGCAGCCAAGGAGCTGGAAGAAGGGCAAGGGTGGAGTAGGATCAGAGGGTTGGGCAGAGGTCAGCGAGGACTCTGGCAAGGGAAGCATCCTCTGTTCCTCCCTCTTTAGGGGAGGAAAGAGCAGAACAAAAGGCAGCCGAGCCTCGTGTCCCTTGGGCAAGGGACGGACAAAACACTCGGCTTGCAAATAATCCCCAACCTGGGCTGGACAGGAACTGCACTCCCAGACAGGTGTCTGCTTTGTCACTGAACCACCTCCAAGCTTCAGATCACTCCTGTTTGGAATCCTTCAGCCGATTTCATCTGCCAGGAGTTGGAAACCAGGAGCAATTCACGCCTGTCAAATGCAGGATGACCTCGAGGTGACACAGGCTCTGTGCGTGGCAGATGCACCTTCCCTCTGAGCTCCAGCCCTGCCTCCGGCCCTGGCAGCTGTTTCCCTCCTCATTCCCTGATGTTCACCGAGTGCCACCCCCGCTGCTTGAAGGGCAGCAGATGCCACAAGCGACAGCAGAAGCTGTTCAGCTCCTCTGGAAGTTTGATGGGGGTTTTGCAGAAGTTCAGAGCAGGATCTGATGTGGCTGTTGCAGAATTTGTGCAGATATCAATCAAGTTTCCGTATGGAAGTCCCAGTAACACTTCACAGGCTTTGTCAGGAGCAGCTGCTTCAGATACAGAGGGGAGAGTTAAACACCTTTTCATTGGTATCAGATTTCCGGGGGGAGAGTTTAAGATCTCCAGATTGGTGTTTCCCCCATCTTTATCATTGCAAGTTGGCACCTTCAGATGAAGGCAGCGTTTGCTGAAGTGACTCTGACAGGGCCAGTCAGAGCTCTGAGCACAGAAAGGGCCACTTCAGCCCAAAATATGGCCTAAAAGCAACTGGAGAAAAGAGGTTTGGCTGAGGAGCTGAACACCAGGCAGTTAAAGCTGGCTCAGATCAGTGCAGCCCTCCTGCACTGTGAAGAACACATTGTGGTCAGGATAATCCCCCTCAGCCCACCCTGCAGGACTCATCTCAAGGCAAAGAAATGGAAAAACATGGGAAGTGCACGAGACCAAGGAGAGCATGCAGCATCCTTCAGTGCTGCAGGAACAAAATCCCCTCAGAAGCAGCAGATGCTTTCACCTTAAATCCTCCTTTACCTTAAGAGCTTCCCTCAGCCCATACTATGCAAACAAAAATAAACCAGAATAATGAGAAAATAAACCCAATTTTATGCAGGTGCTGGGAAGGAGAAAAAAAAAAGGAATAATTATGATTTCTCTGGTGACTGCCCTTCAAAGCATCACCCCTTCCTCTGCAGGTCATCCCTGGCCCTGACCTGCAGTGCTCTAATATTCCAATATCCATCCAAGATCAGGCTGGATGGGGCTTGGAGCAACACGGTCTAATGGAAGCTGTTCCTGCCCATGGCAAGAGGGTGGATACTGGATGATCTTTAAGGTCCTTTCCAACCCAAACCATTCCAGGATTCCATGATTCCATCCCCATCCTTCTCTCTTTCCTCTCCTCACATTCTCAGCTCCACTTCATCTCCCAGCTCCCGCTGCTCTCAGCCCTCTCACAGCTCTGACAAGGTGCCTGCCCTGCAGCTATTTTGCTTTGGAGTTTTAGAGCCCAGGGCTCTGTAGGGAGCAGCAGTGACTGCAGCTGCTGCCATCAGAGGTGGCATTGAGTGTCCCATTGCTGCTCGGGTGGCACCTGGCAGCTGCACCTGGGGTAATAAAATCAGCAGAGTCGTGGTGAGCAGGAAGCTCAGCCTCAGCCACATCAGAAATATTCCCTGCAAACCATGAAGTGGGAGCAGCAGTCCCAGCCCAAGGGCTGCAGGCTTCTCCAGCAAAGCCAAAAACCTTAATCAAACTCAATTTCCTGGGAGAAAAGCAGCTTTATTACTAAAAACATCCTCTCACACCCCAGCTGATGGGAATTATTCCAGCCACAGCCCCTGCACAAGCTCTCGGGTTGTCTCAGGTGACAAAAGCCAATTGTGGAGCTTTAACCAACACCTCCAGGCACAAGCCACTGACTCAGAGCAGTTTTCTGGAGGCAACTGATTTTTACCCTCAATTTCCAAGGCAATCTCCTCTCCAAGTCTGGAAAACTGTTCTCATTATAGCAGTGCCTATTCCCTCTGTCAAATCCAAGCCCAGGCTTCCAGAATCATGGAATTGCATCTCCTCCTCTTCACAGGAGGTAGTTACCCCTCCAAAAAACTCTCCTCAAAAAGCCAGGAACCTCAAACTACATTAAAAGGGCTTTTTGAGCCATGATTGGCAATCCAACGCTATCAGCTTGTCACGTTAAAAGCCATTTCCGATTTCTCAAGTGATTTTTTTTAGGCACAGAAGGCAGCAAATTGTTTTGGAAGGGTCCGAGAACCATTTCTGCATCCATTTTCTCAGAGGAATTGCAGGTCAAGTACAGAAGGTCAAAGGAATCAATGATAATAATGTATATTCAATAGCTTTTAAAGGTAAAGGAGCATCAACTGGCACATGGGCATTACCCTAAAATCCAGCCTGGTTCTTTTGAGAATCCCAGTGCTCAGCTGTAAAAGAGTTTTAAGGAACTCAAGAGAGATTTAAGCCTTGTATCTACCTAAAAACTGGTGATAATACTGGCAGTAAGTTAAAAAAAAAAAAAAAGTCATCTTCACCTAATTTTTCTCCTTGTGGATTTTTAACTTGGTCTAGCCAGGAACAGACACTAATTTTCAAGAAAGGCATGAAGTTTTAATTAACCTGAGCTCTCAGCTCTCAGGGGGTTTGCTTCGCTCCCTGCAGGCTCCAATTCTCTGCGTCACTTGGAAAACACCCAAATCCCCAACTTTGGGCACAAAAGGAAACTCAATTAATAATGGAGCATCCACCTCCATCCTGACCTTTACACTCTGCACAGAAAACACGGATCCCTGGTGCCTCCATAGGTTAGGTAACCTTCCAGTCAGTTAAATCTGGCAGGGAGAGAGCAACTGGAGAATTCAGGAGAGACTTGGAAGAATTTTGTACAAGAGCTATCAGTTCTCCAATCTCCAGAGCATTCCAGAAAAAAAAAAAAGGGTTTAAACAGCACCCTACTCCCACATGAAGCAAAGCAAGTTTGTGGGCACATCTCACAGGCTGATTCCAGCATCATCACCTACTTATCAAAATAATTCTCCTTTTTTTTTTTTTTCCCCAGATAAAATTAGAGTAATTACATTGACACAACCACATTTTTCAGGTAAATACACACTTAAATTTTACACCTCCCTGCTGAGGTTAAAAAGCAAAGTTTGGGGTTTGTTTTGCATGACGAGAGTCATGAAAAAGCCCTTCTTTCCTAACAAATCATTGCATTTCAGCAACTGCAGCCAGCCAGCAGCACCCACCCAGCTGTCTCCCACCCAACTAAAACTGTAAGCCACAATGATTAAATAAAGCTGGATGCTTGCTTAGGAGTTTAAGCTTTTCCTTTGGTTCACAGCTGAGAGAGTCCCTGGCAAGGGCCACAGGAGATTTTACCCCTGGCAGCCACAGGGACACTGTGCCAGCCCAGGAGACAACTGGGGGGCTTGGGGTGCCCCCAGACCTCAATGGTTGGACTGCTGAGGGTGAAAATGAATCGGTCAGGAGGACCCAGACCCATGAACACCTTGGTTGGAAAAACTCCTTTATCGAGATTCACAGAGAAGTTGTGGTTGCCTTCATCTCTGGAGGTGTCCAAGGCCAGGCTGGACAGAGCTTGAAGCATCCTGGTCAAGTGGAAGGTGTCCCTGCCCATGGCAAGGGTGTGGAAGAGATGGTTTTTAGGGTCCCAACTCAAATAAATCACTCTGGGTTTAAGCCAAATAATTTTGGTTGGCACAGGCAGATCTTCAGATCGTGTAAAGTGTCCTTAGAGAAGTGTCCCCCCATGCCAGACCTTCCACAGGTAACTTCAGAGCCAGGGAAGTGTTGGGTGATGGTTTCTGGCTCTCCAGCACTCCCTGGGAGCCCATCAGATACAGATTTTCTGGAGCAATGACCACCTGCTATGATGATGTCAATCCATTACCTAAGCTCAAGAGCACCAGATTAAACCACAACCTCCTCTTGGGAAAGGAAAAAAAAAAAAAAATCCAAACCAGAGGTAGAAAGTGCACAGCAGGTAAGTCACCAAGAGCAGAGCTCTCTCAGATCCCTGCACCACTGGCTGACCATAACCTCAGCTGCATCTTCCCAATCCTCCTTCAGCCTTTTGTCATGAAGAGCCAGATGAAAACATCAAGCTTGCCCTGCCACTTCACTGATAATTCATAACAGAACTCCAAGAGCTGATCTGCTGCTGCTGCAAAAAACAAAAAAAAACCCCTCCAAAACAAAAAAAAACCAAAACAAACAACACCCAGGCAGTTTTGAATTAAATCCAGTATTGTATTTTGCAGCCAGATTTCTAGGAAATGTTGTGAATAATCCAAGTAATTCAGTGGAGTGTTGTTGGGGTTTTTTGGTTTGTTTTTACAGAACACAGGAGCACGTGGAGTTTCAGTTTTGCAGCAGAACCCTCAGAAATCAGGGGTGTTCCTGCTCCTTTTATTATTTTATTACAGGCCTCCTGATAATTCCAGAAATAAAAATGTGCAAGAGACCTGTGAGCCATCCCCTCGTGCTCTCCCACAGGTAGCAGCAGTTCATCTCCTGCTGGCAAACTGGGCATCTCATGGGGAAAAACCCACTGTGAAAGTGGTTTTCAGGGGGAAAAACCCCACTGTGAAAGGATTTGTTTCACAAAAACACTTAAAATAATCTCCTACTTAAGCAAACAATTCCAAGATAGATAAAGTCAAATATATTAAAAAAAAAAAAAAAGAAAGAAAGAAACCCCCCAGCACACATACCAAGCTGAACTGCAAACTGAAAAACAAAAACAAGCAGATAAAATATATCCAAACATCCCAAGCCAGACTGGGGCCTTGGGGCCCTTCAACACAACTGTGATTTATTGTGCCAGCAAAACCAATTAATAAGTCAGAAGAGATGAAGAAGTGAGGGATTTGCTCTGGAAGACCAGAAAAAAAAAAAAATATGCTGCAGGATCTGTTGAGCCAGCTTTAAAACAATGTAAGAATTCAGATATCCCCAGCACTGCACTGGGAGTCCTTCCCTTGGATTTTGCAAGAGGAACCAGAAAACTTCTGGGTTTGTTGTGTTATCAGGGAAAGTTCTTGGCTCAGTTAAAAACCTCATCGCAATTTCGGCAGAATTTAATCACTTGCAGGTAATTCCAGGGCCTTTAGAGCTCATCTACCTCTGCAAGGAGGGTGCAGGATGCTCACAAGAGACAATGAGGGGCTTGATGAGTTAATTCTGAGCCCTGATTGCTGAGCTGCATTTCATCAGGACTCCAATTATGCCCAGGTTTGGATTGGGGCTACACAATCATCTCATTACTCACTTAAATTCGCCAGAAAGAAAACTCATTTGTCAAAACAACCTTACAGGAGAGTTAAGTGACTTTAACACGCAGGGAGGGGGACACCAATTACCACCAGGCCCTGCCAGGTTTGTTTGTGCAAGAGGCTTGTTCCAGAGACTCAAAAAAAAA
>VWYP01019090.1:97732-108509 GCA_013400435.1 Pycnonotus jocosus | reverse complement strand
AAAAAAAAAAAAAAAGTAAAAAAATTGGATTTTCATCAGCAAGGTGGCAGATGACCACTATTAAAACTGACAATACAACATGGGTTGAAAACAGATCGTGGCCATCAGACACCATTAAATCTGCTGCCACCACCCTCAATCAGAAATGTCCAACTGGGCAGGCACAGATTTATTTCCTTTTTTCCCCCATCTTAATATTGCCTGTATAGAGCAAACCACTCACCAGACTTTTTGTCCTACCTACACTGTAAGTATTTACCTCATGCAAGGCACTAAAAGCCACAAAAGTGGCTTTCAAGTTCTTCCAGAAATAAGAGAAAACTTGAACTCAAAGCTGAAGATGTGGTCTCCTTGATAAACTTTCCAGATTTTTAGCTGGTTAGGTTGGGAGATAGTTGGGACCATAATAACCTCTGAACTTCCCAAACAGTCACATATTAATTCACTAGAAAATCCTTCCAGGGTTTCCCCAGCTCCTCAGTAATTAACAGAGCTACAAATTACTAAACACTTGAAGTTTTTATGGATGTAAACATCCAGGAGGCTCTTCCAAATCTCTGCTTTGGTGCTGCAGCCAAGATCACCCTCACTACAGTCCTTTCAACTGAAAATGAGATTTCAACTTCTAAATTTTAACATTGCCGAGAACACAAGAAAGGTAAAGAAAAGTTAGCTGGCAAAGGACAGACCCAGGCTCTGAACAGAGCCTCAGATATGCTCAGAAACAAAAACATCCTAATTACTAAGAATACAGAAAACCATATGTATATGCAAGATCCCAGGAGGAGATAAGGAAAAAAGCTCCACTCTACGCAGAGCGCGAGTATCAGAAGATGTTGCTCCGCTGAGAAAAGGGAGGAAAGTGTCCAAAAAAATAGAATTAAAAAGGTTTCTTTTTTTCTTTGCCCTGTCCCAACACAGCATTGGCAGATTAAGGATTTTTTTTATTGTTTCAGAGGTGGGGCAAGAGCATCTCCTGCCTGGCAGAGCCCCACAAGCGGTGCCACGAGGCAGCTCCGTGATTTCGCAGCTCCGTTTCAAAACAAGCTGTTTTGAAACCCTGTGAAAAGGCAACACCTTTATCCGTAGTTTCCTCCTGCCTCGGTGACGTTTTGGGGCGAAGGCTTTGAGAATCTGCGAGCACGAAACTCCCGCAGAGAGATCACCAAAGCAGCGCAGCGGGGCGGGAGCACTCACACCGCCACCCTCCATATGCTCCAAGGCCTCGGTTCAATCAACCAGCAGAAGGTGACTCATCACTCTACAGCAGCTGAACTCTTCCAAAAGGTCAGCTTGTAATGAGGAGTAAGAGTGACAGCAGCTCCGAGAGTGAAATAACCAAGAAATCCACCGTATTTCCAGTCACAACGTGACGCTCAGGGCCCGAGGAGGAACTCGCCAGCAATGTCCCCTCCTTCCCCAAACCACACAGAAGCACAACAGGAAAGCACCACAAAGCTTCTGGAAGCCCTCAGAGGCAGCCCCAAGGTGCTGTCTCCTTAAGACAAAGAAGGAAGATGAGTAATAACACAAATATAGGGCAGAAATGCCCATTGCCACGGCATCAAGCCGACAAAAGAAGAAGCATCTCTCAGAGATTGGCACAGATGATGCCACAACTACAAAAAAACATTCCGAGATCTGCTTTGGGGGGTTCTTTTCGTTGTTTGTGGGGGTAGTTTGAGGAAGGCAAGACTGAGTCCTGGAAAGGGACATGCAGAGCCACGTAAAATGCCAGGACAGACAGCTGGGGTTGTGTTCCCTGTGGCAGAAGGGTTTGGGAAGAAGTAGGGGCCTGTCTCGCCTCCAAAGTCAGCAGCATTTCTCCTCAAGACCTTACACTGCTCTCAGGAAGATTCTGGGGGTTCAATCACCTCGCCAGGCCCCAACCTGGGTCACCCTCTCACATTCCCAAACCTCAGGAAAGCTCCAACCACATCTCAAGAGCCCACAAGTGAGGTGGGAAGGGGGGAAGGAGCAGGGCTACCCAGACCTCATGCCCCTCATGCCCTCAGAAAACCTCCCAGAGGTCAGGCATTATTTTCTGCCCTTCTGCAACTCAACCCAGCCTCCAGAGAACGTCTCTGCCTAGAGATGAGAGGACTGGCTTCCAGTCTCATCCTTTGACTTCCCAAAATTTGTTCTTTGTACGAGAAGGAGAGAGGCAATGCCAAAGGAAATGCTGTCACCAGTGGTGCTGGATCAGCTGACATCTGGCAGACATTCAGCTTCCCCTTCCAGATGTCAACCTAAGACTTGGCCCTGTGAAACAAGAAAGATGAGCCTTGTGACAGCTACAAGCATCTAAGGGCCTAAATAACCAGAGAATTTTAGTCTTTTCCTCTCACCATTTGGAAGTCCTGAATATTTCCAGCACTTCCAAAGGCAGAAAGCCCCAAGCCCTCAGGGACTACTTCTTCAAGAGGCTGGAACTGTCCAGAAGATCTCTCCCTAGCACCCTACATATGTGCTGTTTTGGGGGAAAACACTGGGCAGGGGCTTGGAACAAGATTATCTTTAAGGTCTTTTCCAACCAAAATTATTCCATCATTCTAGTTCTCCAAAATCATCAGAGAAGATGGGATTTCAATGCACTTCAACTGTTCCTTTATCAGCACAGTATCTCCAAGACCTCAGTCATCTTTGAGGCAGATGATCCAAGTTGAGGCAGATGATCCAAGTTTTCAAATACCACCATTTAATCTTGCTTCAAAGAAAAAAAAAATAAACTTTGCAGTAAAAGATGTGTCTGCCAGAGCCATCCAACATTTGCCTGATGCTCTTTGGCAGGATGTCTCCAAAGGGATCCAACACCCACGCATGAGCCCCACTCCAGAAAAAGACAAGCAAATACACCTGCCAGGCTGTACGACAGGAAAACATCACAAAAGAACTTGAAAAACAAGGAGCCACCCAGAACAGTCACTGATGACAATGTGGAGTTGATTATTTACTGCCTGACTATCTCAAACATCTACAGGATTTAAAAACACGGAGCCTGCTCCCAGTACAAGGTTACACAACCACCACACCAGACTGTTTTCACATCACACTTCAGCTAAATGGATCCTGTATCACCCATGTCAGGTTTGCAGCTACCCCTGCAGTCCAGCTCTCCCCCCAATGTGGTGAGTGTGCAAAAAAGTCAAATAATACTTGCCACTCTCTTCAAAGAAGTATCCATTTCTTGACATTGCTGCTGGTGGAGACTCTGGAGAAGACAGAAAAAAAATGAAACGTGAGAATCATCAAGATGCTGAATGTCTTCATTTTCCAGCACAAAGCCAGTCCCAAAACACCGCAGGCATCAGATTTTCCTGAATGTGGTAAATGCAACTTTTTGCTTATTGATGTTATAGTATTTACCAGAACTTTCCTTTACAGCCACAGGCAGTACTTGAAAAAAAGTCTCAGATATCCTAGGCTGGGACCACAAAACAGCAAGGCCAAAGATCAGGATGAGTCTGCCCATCTCAGGGATTTACCAAACCTGAACAAGTATGTCAGCAATAATACAAACTGAACATCTGAAAGGTTTTTATAAAGATACAAGCCATAATGAAGCTCAGGTTGTACCTTGTGCTCAGATAGAAAGAACCAATTTGATTTAGAAAAAACAACTCCATTTGGATGAAAATGGGAATTCACTTCCCATCCTGCTGTTCCTAATCATTAGGATATCCCTCAAAGAGTGCTTGGCACTCAAAGATAAGCCCCAGAACCCTCCAGCCTTCCTTGGCCCACTTCCTGAGCTGGGGTCCTGCAGCCAACACCATCTGCACCAGCAGGGTCTGGTGAGGAAGCCACAAATGGGAAATGACGCTGAGCAAGAGCCAATCCACACACACAGCAGCAGCAGCAGGGATGTATCCCCATCATCTATTAGAGAACAGGGGTTTTGGTACTGAGTCAGTTCTGCAATTCACTGCTGGCAAAGCAGCAATTGAACATTTCTTGGCATGATAACAGAGCAGAGGAGCCACCTGCTCTCAGGTGTGATCAAAGCCTGGCGCACAAAGCCAGCCTGGCTCTTCTGAACGCTGACAAAAGGTGACAGCTCAGCCTGCGTGGGCACATGCAGCAGCTCCCCTGGACAGGTGCATGGCCCATTTTACAGTGAGTAACAGAGCTCTTGACTCCAAGCCCCGAGGAAGAGTCACCCAAGCAGTCCCTTGGAAATCTGAGGCTCGATGTTGCCTCTTCACACACTTCTTCCCAGCCAAAATGCAATCAGAAAGAGGAATAGATTTGCTCTGTCTTTCCCCACTTCATTAGGCTAATCAAACATTACCTACGCAAGCCTGGGATGAATTTGGGCCAACAAGGAAAGAGGTTTCGCCTGCTTTATTGTTCTACAGATTAGGCTTCCTGCTTTTCCTTTGAGGTATGACACTGTTTCCCAAAGACCCTTTCTCTGCCCCGTAACTTTTGGCTCCCAGGTTGCAGGTTCTTTATTCCCTCAGTACAGTGTGCCACGTTTCCAGGCCTCACAATTCCCTCTGGTCCCCTGGGAGCCTTTGTGCACATGACACATGCAAAGTCACGGTACTGACGGCAGCACCTCCCAGCCCTGTCACTTGTCACCACTCAGACCTTCCAGTGTCGACAGGTTCCTGAAGGGATACCCTGATGGCCATGAAAAGAAAAAAAAGAAAGAGAGCCAGCACATAAACCAGAGGGCAATTCGAGTGTCTGGTTCAAAGGAGAAACACAGTGTTCCAAAGTTCATCCCAGAACAATGGGCTGGAGGAACAAACGGCACCGAACTGTGGCCAAGGGGCACCCATTACACGAGTCAATTGTTTCCCTCCACCTGGAAGGGAAGGAGAAGATCCATGCAGACTGATTAGCATGCTAATGATCAAAGGAAAGTTTTTAAAGAGGCTCTTATTGTGCAATGATTGCATTTACGCATTTCAGGGAAACAAACAAAATACGCCTCGGCGGGGCGGATTACCCAAGGAACCCACATTCCCACCAGGATGGTTTATCCATTTCTCACTCCTGTTATGGCTTCTGAGGGAGCCTGAAGCAACATGTTCATCCTTCAGTGGGCAAAATGAGACACTCTGCTTTTCCTTCAACTGAACACATTTCTGCAGGTTGATGCTGTTGAATGATTGGGAATTGGTTGGTTTCTTCCTCAGAAATTCCTTCCCAACTGCAGCATCCCCCGGGTTGGCATCACACCACTATGGGAGTCTGGTTTGGTCCCTGCTTGGACCAGGCATGAAAAGGGCAAGGCTGGGGTGTTACAGCAGGCAGTGCCATTTCATTAGGTGCCACTGGTTCCTCTGAGTCACTAATGAGCCACAGTCCCCCCGGCAACATGCTCGGGTAATTATGGTGGAGGTGCTGGTTTTTTCAGATGAGTCATAAAACAGAGGTCTTAACCTTGTAATTAAAGATGCAATGGCACGTTTGGGGAAAAAAAAAAAAGAAAAAAAGTCAGGCGTTCACCCTACTATGTCCTGGCAAAGACCCAACCCTGGTAATTTGTCTTCTCCCAACATAATGCTGTCCCACAGCACCAACCCAATTCAGACTTCCAAACAGCCCTGTTGGCGCCTTTGGAAAAGCTGTTACATCCCCCACGGAAGGGGCACATTAACATCAGGAACCTGTGTGTGGCGTGCCCAGGAGGTAAAAGGTGATGGGTGTTTATACAAGCCCAGACACAGGCAGGGAGCCATGGGAGCAGCTGAAAGGTCAGGGATTAGCACAAGTGGAGGTACGAAGGGTAAATTGGGGGCTACAGCATCTCCACCTCCGATGCACTACAGAATTCAACATTCACCTGACTTCTGCATACAATAATTCAGATTGGAAGGGATTTCTAAAGGTCTACTCCACCTTCCCTGCCATGTGAAGGCATTTCTGTGACTAGATCAGGCTGCTCTGCACACCGTCCAGCCTGATCTTGAACATTTCCTGGGGTGGGGCATCCACCAAATCTCTGAGCAACCTGGGCCAGTATTTCAGCACCACCACTGCAAAAAAATTATTCCTCATGTCTAGTCTAGACCTCTTTTTGTTTAAAACCATCACCCTTTGCCTTATCCTACCAAGCTCTAAGAGAGGACATCTCCAGGTTGAACAACCCCAAGTTTTGAACGGAGCAGAACAAACCAGACAGATCTCAGGGGGAGCCCAATTAATCTCTTTCCTCTTTACATCCCAGTCCCTTTCTCCCCGTATTCCCCAATCAGGAGCAGGCATTCCTTATGCTGAGGGATGCTACCTAAGGACAAGGCCAGCTGGCTTGTGCTGAAGTGCAGGCTCAGGAGCAGCCAGCAAGACAAACACATCAGCAGGCTCCACCTGCTCCCCTCTCCCGGCGCTTACGGCATTTCCCATCCAAGGTCTCGGCTCCTTGGCCGGGTTTTGCTGCGATGGGCTCAGGTTGTGCAGAGCTGACAGCAAGGCTGAGCCCGCTCCGCTCCAGCAGCCGCGGCCTGACGCACGCACCAACCTTGCATTTCCTCTCCCCACCTCACCTCCACTCCTGAAATTAAAAAGAGTTCAACCACGGGCCAGTTATGAAACACCGCAGCGGTGATCGATGCAATTGCTGGGCTTAGGGAAGCCTGGGCAGGAGTACAAGTCTCCAGATTCATTAGGTATGAACGTGATAATGCTCCAGCATTTGCCTGAAGTTGCAGAAGTGTTTCCATGAAGGATATATCTTCCTCCAGCCTGCAAAGTGCAGGGGCTCAGGGGTTCCCCCTCTCCACACCCTCACATCCAACAATCCCGTTCTTTCACCCAAGTTTTCTCTCAAAGGCTCCAACAATTAAAGAAAAGAAAATCCAAGCAAAGAAATTTCAGCAAGACAAAGGCTTCTAGAGACAAAGCTGGAAAGCACAACCCCAAGGAGCAAAGATGCACAGCAGGACAACTCACTCCTGTGCCTCTGGCATCTCTCAGAGAAGTTCTGCCTCTATTCAGATTCTTTCTCACCCATCACCTCCAAGGACAACCAGACTCTCCAATTGCTCTCCCCATCCAAAGGCAGAACAAGGTGCCACCTTCCACTGTCTGCCCAAAAGCACATGGTGGTGCAGCTCTCTTTTTACAATTTAAGCCATGTTCTTCTTTTCTAAACGTTAATTTACTCCAGAAAATAACTTCCTACTGCCAGCCCAACCTTATTCCCTGCAGAGATGTCTGTTAGGTGAGACTAAATTGGAGAGGCATAAGGTGTTACCACTTCTTTCCTTTCTCAAAAGGAAAATTTCTGAGCTTTCTGAGCACTGAATTCAGAGGTGAAGAGCTGAAGTGCTGCAAAAGAGAAAACAAAGCTGCTTTTTCTAGACTCAAGGATACAGCTGAAGATTTTACGGCTAAGCCACTACCCTTTGAGCTGAGGCACCAACAGTGACCCCAAGAGCCACCAAGGCAGAGGAATATGAGAGAATCACAGAATGGGCTGAGCTGGGAGCTAAAAGACCATCCACTCCAACACTGCCATGGGCAGAGTGTCTTCCACCAGACCTATGACATTTATTTTTTAACTGGTAGCAGAGTCACAGTTGCTGTTGTTGTTTAAGGTGCTTGGTTTTAGGACTGGGATGGAACAGCTGATCCACCATGAGAAGCACCAGACAAGAAGTGGGTATATTTCCTGATTTCTTACATTCTTAACATTTTTACATTTACATTTAACAACAAACCCCTGCCATGCCATCCTCCCTTATTAAATTCCTGTGGGCACTGCGTCTCCGATCTAATAACCCATTTTTGACTCTCTTGTTTTAAAGTTAGCAATAAGCTCTCTTGAGCCTTGCAATACTGGAGGATTATGAATAAAAACACATTCTCGGGATACTCGGGTAACTCAATTACAATGTTCTAGTGCTGGCATCCCCCAAGTAAACAGCCCTCTGCAGCACAAGCCTTATATTGAAGTGAAACACAGCTCTGCAAAAGCTTTCTGCAAGTATTGCCACAGCCTTTGGCTTTCATGATTTCTCTCTGGTAAACCTCTAACAATTCCAGTGCTTTGATAGTTAATTGGAGTTTATTTTGAGACAACACTAGTTTGAAAGAGGTACTGGGGAAGAACTTTTTTATTTACTGGCCCTTTAATATTGGCAGCTCTTGGGTTGTCTCTGAATGTGGGCAGCTCGTACATCTGGAAAATTTAGTGACCCCAAAAGTTCTGATCAGAAAACATCATGTATCTTCATTATCTTTTATTCAGGGTGTGCACCAGTATCCCAATTTCACAGAATGGTTTGGGCCAGAAAGGTCCTTAAAGACCATTTAGTTCCAACCCCATATTCCAACACCTTCCACCAGACCATCTTCTTCCAACCCCATCCAACCTGGCCTTGGACACTTCCAGGGACAGGACAGCAAGAGCTTCTTCAACAACCTCAATTTCCACCACTTTTTGCTGGAGCTCTGAGGACATTTCTCAGACTCATCAGCACATGCAATGTCCTGCCTCAAAGCTGATAAAGCAAGACACGTCAGACTGCGAGTGAGAAGTTACCACAAAAATCACTTGTTTGTGCTGAAAAAGCCTTTAGACTTTGCCCATTTCCTCCCAGGAAGAATTAGCAATTATTGCATCATAATGAACAGCCCAGTCAGGTAACTGGGCAGAAATGGGATGGATAACTGGAAAGAAATCCACTTCCCAGAAGATACGCAGGACTTTAGCTTTGCAGCAAGGTTTTGGCCATTTCCAGCTGACTCCAGGAGTTCACTGAATGCAAAATGAGGAATGTTACAGTTAAACTGCACCCCATCAAACCGATGCAGGGACAATTCCAGCCTGGACAAATTTATGGTCTCATCCAAGGCTTCAGCCTGGTGAAAGATGATGCAGCTTTCCTTACCCAAAGCTCCCCAGTCCTGTTGTTCAATATTAAATTCTTATTAAATTCTTTGCTCTCTCCACTCCAACATCAATTAACATCTCAGGACAAGGGATTCCTGCACAAGAGATCTGCAAGCTGCATTCAGGTTCCTGCAATTTGGAGCGAGGGGAGAGTCACAATTTATGTGCTTTAAATACCCAATTGCCAAAAGGTGCTGCTCTCCTTCTCCACCCAAAGTCAGCAGAAACCCAGACTTAAGAGAAAAATCACACACACAGGAAATAATACCTCAGGGGAAACCTGTAGGAGAGGAGGAATTTTTTAATTATGTGGAGCATTGAGTGAAATTGAGTTTGAAAATCTCAGTGTGCAGCAAGAGCTCAACTGGAGGAGGACAAGGAAGCTTCAAATGCCTTTGATAACACAACTGCATCACAGCAGAATAGGACAGGAGCTTGACAGGCAGCAAATCTGATCACAGACGAGATGATCAGCTCCAAATATGTCAATATTACAGGTTTTCTCCAACAGAACCTCTCTTGTGCTCTTAAAACAAGAGATTCTGGAGTTTTCAAGAAGAATCAAGCAGCACAGGCTCTTGGTGGAGACATTCCCTGCAAATCATTTAAAACCACACCAGTCAGCAAGAATTAATGGACAGCAGCAAGCAAAAAGCTATTCTGCCTCGAGTTGCCACTTCTCATTTCTATCTACACCTTCAGCAGCTGATTCCTTCCCACAGCTCCACCTAATTCAGCTGGAAAAGCCTGGTGAAAGCAAAGCTCCTGCTGGCACAGAGATTGGAATATGCCTCTGTGCTGCTGGTCTGGGCAATCAAAATTGACAGACAGGACAAGAGCTGGAGATCTGATTTGTTTTCCTCCATGCCTAGAGAGGTGTGATCAAAAAAGGAAGAAAAAAAATAACCACAGAAGTCAGGGTTTCCAAACTGATCACTGTAATTCAAGGAAGTGTAAGATCAGTGAGGGATGCTTGGTAATTCTTGGGCAGAGAAGTGCCTGGTAAATGGTGTCTGATGCTGAATGTGGCAAGCCCAAACACACTTTTTTTTCCCCAAAAAGCATCGATAAAGGCAAAGGGAAACACCAAAGCCAAAATTCAAGAAGGGCAAAAACACCTTTTGTAAGTCACTAAATGGGGAATATGCGCACTGGGAGTCCCAGGGAGGTTTTAAGAGTTGAGTTAAGATCAACCAAAGGATTCTTTCTGGGCACAGCTTTACAGCCTCACTCTCCTTTGTCAGTGCACACACACATCCATGCCCAGCAGAGCCTGAGGGGGATCATCCCTCTGTTCCCAAGGCACAGCAGAGCCCTGTCCCTCATCCCTTCTCCAGCTCAGTGCCAGGGCAGTAGGGAAGTGCTCTGCAAGGACAGACCCAGCTCCAGATGTGATCCTGCTCCCCCAATTCCACCCATCACAGATGTCAAAACATCCTCCCAAATGCAGCTCCCTGCAGCACCAGGAGAAGAGCAAAGAGTGGTGTTATAAATACATATTATATGATTGGCTTTTTGCAAATATTAAAATGAATACTGTATGGTTTATGTTAAAAAGTTATGCTGCATTAATATAGTTTTGTCTTTCTTTAATAAATAGTGCGATAAATAATTCTTTAGGCTACAGCACAATATTAAAATAAAAACTATGTGATGTAAAATGCTTTCTAGTAACATCTGAACCAGCTCAAGAAATTAAAAAAAAACAATTAAAAAATTCTTTACATCATCCTATCTAAATAGAGATAACAGCAAAGACACCAAAGAAATCCAAAGAGAAAAACTGATTGCCTTCGTTATCAACAGATTTGAGACTTTGTAGAGCCACCAAAAAAATTTATGCTCAAGAAAGAATTGCATGAGAAAAGTTGCAATTAAGCAAGACACCTAAAGTAAAAAAAAAAAGTTTAAATCACTATGAAATTTATG